>JAMZAV010001407.1:0-261955 GCA_024449915.1 Sweltsa coloradensis
TGTTTGTTTTCCGTTGTTTGTCGCTCTCTACGGCAAGGCATATGCGATCTGATGAAAATTTACACGACCTCGTTTTCTCTGAACTTAGACTTGCTACATTTTGGGTACAATCGAAGAAATATTTCTCATGAATATCGTACTTTTACGATTTTTTTCGATTTTTAGTGCGATATTTTCGTGCCATTTGGGCCAATTCTGACCAAACGTGTGGGGCTACAATGTTCATATTTCACATGGACATTAAGGTAATGGTGATGTATTGCTTTCTAAAAGAAAAAGTTGAAAAAGTTAGACAGAATAGAGAGAAATAAAGCTTTAAATATACGTTTTTTGACTTTTTGTGCGATATTTTTGTGCCATTTGGGCCAATTCTGACCAAACGGGTGGGCCTTCAACGTTCATATTATACATGGACATTAAGGTTATGGTGATGTAGTACCTTTTGAAAGAAAAAGTGGAAAAATTTAGCCAGAATCCATAGAAATAAAGCTTTTAATACAAGTTTTTTACGGTAAATAATACCAATTGACAAGAAACAAAAGAAACTTGAAAACATTCACCTTCGATGCGTAGGCAGCAAAACAAAGCACTTGCAAAGTAAAGATATCCCACGCAAACTAAAACCTTTAAAAAGCTCATCCATCAACGCGGCGGGACTTTAGCGTTTTCCTAGTTATAAATATACGATGGGAAAAGATATCAATATAGAATTATTTTCTGTTGATTGACGTAAACCGAAATGTGTGCGGCGGTACGTATGACCGGGTGCAATCACGCATTTATTATTATACACACATCTGTGCCGTCATGTAATTAGTCACCAAAGTGATCCACGGCCAACTTGACTACTATTTACTATTATGAGTGAGCGTAGGCTTGTGTTTCATAGGCATGGATGGAAGTTACGAATAACAAAAACGATTTCGTTTTGTACCTGTTTACTCAATACGGTTTCTAACCCAGTGAAGTGAATAATTTAGCGAATGAGCCATGCACAAATTTCTCTTTCACTTGATCAGTCAATCTATTGACAGCTGGCATCCATCAACCATCGGACGAGGTGTCACACTCACATTCAGTAAGTACTCTCATTCACTCCACGCTGCACTGCGCGCAAGCAGGAGCTGGTGCATAGTTCTTGCACTTTTAGCGGAACGCATATCTGGAACTTGCAACATAAAAACTTACTCTTTAGTGGGAATAAATGTAAAGTTCCGTATACCTCGTAATCCCGACGAACTCAGGAATAAAAAATAATATTAAAAACACAATTGCTTTTGCATTTGACTGTCCGAAATATTAAAGTTAATTAATTATAGTCGATTTTTTCGAACGTCCCTTCTCCCGAGAATGGGCATATACCAATTCAGATTTGATTTTGTTTGCTATGTTTCACGAGTTTTCGTAGACGGATTACTTTTAAAGGAACTCAAAGAAATAAGTTCCTGTTATTCAGGAGAAACATGAACGTGACTGTTCCATTTTTTGAGAAAATAGCTTATAACTTCTAAAAATTCTTTATTTCGGGGGACTGTCCCAGATAACTTTAGTGGCCAACACGGAGGGAGGGGGTTTACCACTCCCCCAATTTTTTTTCTGGAATACGTATACACGGTGATTCTTGTTTCTAGATAACATTGTGTCTATAGATACTTTGTACAGGCAAGGCGAATGTTTCTACAACATGTGGTGATGTTTCTATTTCTCACCTCGGTATGCATGCTTCATTAGACATTGCTTTCACTTGTTATGAACGCGTGGCAAACTGCATGGCAACAGCGCACCGTACTTCTTGTTTCGGGGACTAAACTTTACAATGAGGGAAAACTTGTTGTAAGTTCATGGCTCTTCATTACAATTTGCAACGAATTAATATCATATTGATAATGCAACGGGAGATTGGTTTGTCCCGTTTCAGTTTATACAAGGTTTCTTTGCTCAACCTTGTGATACATAATTCTTGAATCTAGTTTAGTTATTAATGTTAATAATTTTGAGAACATGATTGAACAACTTCACCGTGGAGACAAAATATGATGGACTTGAAAAATAATATGGTAAGGAAAATGTTGTTTTTCTATCCATCGACCTATAATAAATCATTTGTAGGGCTAGTGCAAATATGAGTGATTTTAGATATCTTCGCATACTCGAAGCGTTCAGTTCATGCAGTAATACAAGGAAGCTTCGCAAACGCTTTTTCAGGCGCGTTGTTGGATGAGCGTAGTTTTTGTTAAACGAAAAAGCGCAAAATTGCGACTTTCATAAGAAATTATTTTTCGATTGCGCTCAAATTTCACACTTATATATAAATTCATAAAATTTAGGTTCTGTGAAAATATCATTACAATCGGATAAAGCACGTAGGTGCTACATTAAGTCAAAGATTTTTTTTTAACGAAAAAATCGTAAAATTGCGATTTTAATGAGAAATAATTGTTCGATTGCGCTCAAAAACGTGGCAGTTCTAAGTTCAGAGATTTCGTAGGTCTCCACAAAATTTCATCGCAAGTGGAACATCGGTTTAGCCGGAATCGTGTTAACAAATAGACAAAAATACAGGAAAAAAAAACATTCCGGATTTTTTTCTCCAGTGTAGTGAAATGGAATCTTCGCTTCGCTCGCTACGCTCATCCAATAATGGAACTTGAAATATTTTGTTAATTGTCTGCCACGTACCAGTCACTTGATGTTGATACACGTGAATTGTTTTGCAATATCTGAAAAGTGTTTTAGCCATCGGCGGTGGCTGATACGATTAGAGCGCTGCTCCGAAGCGCCGGACCCCATGAAGCATGTTTTTTGTAATTGCCCTTCATCCTCATTTATCACCACTCATCGTCTCGAATACCTATATTGTAATAATAGAGACGTTAAGTAACAAAATCACCATCGTGGAAAGTTAAAATTTTTCTAACCATTTCATCTAACCATATGTTATCGTAGGGATGCCTGCAGTGCCTGTACTGTAGTGTAGGTGTAGGATACACACACTGATCAATACTAAAATACTGATTATTTAGAGATCATTGGGCAGTAACCGGTGTGGCCGTTTATATGGGTAACAATCCGACTGTTCGGAGGAAGGAGTATCACACGGATTCAAAAATCCTTCGGGAATGTATCAGTCAGGAGTGAGGACTCAGGACTCAGGAGTCAGGACTGCCGGTGGGTGGGTGGTACTGGTATCGAGCTGCCCAGTAGTCCGTCCCGTGCAACCTCTGCCTAATCATAACCTTGAGACACAGATATGTATTATGTGCATGTGCTTGATATGCTTGAGCTTGTCCATAACACTGGCGAACAGACGGATCTTTTATCTGCAGTCTTCTCCTAGGGAACTCTTCGTGGAAGAAATTATCGTCGCTCTGAAGGACAAGAATTGATAACTTTATTTCGCTGATATCTTCTCTGACGCTTGCTATGGTAAAAGAAAAACTGATAAGCAAAACGGATGAGCTATTTGAGATGAAGAGTCGTGGTCGTAGTATGAGTATGACCAAAGACTAGGGCTAAAAATGTGGGTGGGCAAGCAAATATTAATTTGATTAGTGAAGTGAAGAAATCAATTAAAGTTTTAACTGCACTGCACATGAACATTGAAAACCAAGCCGGGTGATTGTTTTGGTGGGGTTTGTTCCTACGAACCGTCTCTTTCAAAGAGGGATATTAAAAAAAATACAATTGAATAGCTATTAAATTTCACATGACAATCGCACTTGTGGAATTTGTTTCTCCTTGCAGTTAATTCTTCGCTTTCTATCCTGGTCAAACGGATTCTCCGATCTTGATGTCATTTTGAAGGAAAGTGCGAAATCTGTACCATAATCAAAACTTTTTGTCATATATCAAGAAGGCCATCGCCAATATGTGGACTCAAAGAAAGTCTTTACTTTTGTTTTGTTCATATTATCCTCTGCAGAGCGCTCACCTCGCACAATGAGAGACCAACTTTCCGATCTCTTTGTAGAGGCAGATCTAAATTTTACTTATCAATTTTAGGAAATTAAAACTCAAAATATTAATTCTGTGAATTTTGTAAAGATTTATTATTTTAATTATTATTTTTATTTTCAAATAAGTTTGGTATTGTGAAAAAAAAAAATTAATAAAATAAAATAAGCATTAAAATCGAAAATTTCTAATTTTTAAAAATATTTCCCGTATTATAAATGATTATTTTTCTTTGATGGGAAAAGAAATAAAAACATATTTGTTACATTTCCGCGACAAACCAAATAATTTTTAATTAAAAAAATAAATTTTGCATCTGTGTATTTTGAAAGTGCTCTAAATAATTTACAACCACGAAATAAACTACACATAAGTTGCAGTAAGTGCGTTCAAGATTCGAAAAAAGGAGTCATCTAAAAAAAATCAAGTTAAGCCATAATAAAATCAAAAAGCTTTATAGACTGGGTTTGAAGGGGATCCTTCTCTATGAAATGGCCGAGCAGTGAGTAGGGTGCGAGGTGAGCGCTCTGCAGGGGATTATTAGTTATTACAATGATTGAGACGAGTTTAACATTGACGCCACCTTCTTGATTCGACGCAAACCTTAGTTGCATTTCCCTTAAACAAAGATAAAAGTCCATGCTTACACAACAGATCAGCTGTTGCTGTTGAGAATGAGAGCACATATGTATAGTTGAATTGTGTGGTCACTTGGAGGCTCGTTGATTTAAGTTAGAACGAAATAAAAATGAGAGGCAGAAGAACCTACTAGCTCCACCACCGAAGGTAAATACCGTAGATATCGTAGTTGGGAAATTGAAGTTATAGCCTACCGTGTAGTGTTCTATCTAGCACTAGGGAAACGCTAAAGTCCCGCCGCGTTGATGGATGAGCTTTTTAAAATTTTTAGTTTGCATGGGATATCTTTACTTTTGCAAGTGCTTTGTTTTGTTGCCTACGCATTGAAGGTGAATGTTGTCAAGTTTCTTTTGTTACCTGTCAATTGGTATTATTTACCATAAAAAACTTATGTTAAAAGCTTTATTTCTATGGATTCTGGCTAACTTTTTCAACTTTTTCTTTCAAAAGGTACTACATCACCATAACCTTAATGTCCATGTATAATATGAACGTTGTAGCCCCACCCGTTTGGTCAGAATCGGCCCAAATGTCACGAAAATATCGCACTAAAAATCGAAAAAAATCGTAAAAGTACGATATTCATGGGAAATATTTCTTCGATTGTACCCAAAAACAATACACCTCTAAGTTCAGAGATTTCGAAGGTCCTGTCAAATTTTCATCAAGATCGGATATGCCGTTTGCCTGGTAGAGAGTTAACAAACAGACAGAAAAACAAACAATAAACAAAAAACAAAAAACAAACAAAAAAAAACACCCGAGCTAAATTTTTTGGGGGTCAGTGAAATTGAAGTCTTCGCTTCGCTCATCCAATGAGGTTCTAGGTTAGGCTAAAATAAAATAATGTTTCGTAGGAAGCCTGCCCAGGGTGCAATTCATGTAAAGGGATGTGCGAGGGCTGAGGACTCAATCCCTTGCATTCGCATTAACGACTGAGGGAAACCTCGGAAAAAACCTTCAGTCAGCATTGCCGGTCTCGACTCCCGAATCAGAGAGACAACACTGTCGCCAGTCAACAAATAGGGAATTTGCATAAGTTTCCGATATCGGTAAAAGTATGTGCAATATATGGATATTCGTCTAAAAATGATACAAACGTACTAAGGCTATTCCAGAACACTTTTACTGATATTTTGAAAGTCAAAGGAAAATGGTTGAAAGTTGGTTGGATGAAAAATGAATTTGAATAAAAAAAGAAGAAAAAATAACTTTTTTTTGGACGGGACAAAAGCTCTATTTTGGCCATTATATGCAAATTTTGGGTCAATACGAAAATGAATGTTCTAGATGCAATATTTAATTTTGAGCTATGATTTTTTTTATTGTTTCAACACACCTTTGTCTCTGGACTGAGTATAAGGGAAAATAATTTTCTGAAATAATGTTCGATGTGCGATTTTTTTGTCACATGGTACAAAAAAGAGTTTTGAACCGGAACACGAAAAAAAACGTTCATCAAAAGTTAATTCATAAAATTATTTTCCCTTGTACTCAGTCCAGAGACAAAGGTGTGTTGAAGCAATAAAAAAAAATCACAGACCAAAATTAAATATTTTTGAGTGTCAGAAACCGAGTATTGCGACTGATTTTATTCATTTTCGTAGAAACCAAAAATTTGCATATAATGGCCAAAATGAATGAATGAACGTCCAAAAAAGTTATTTTTCCCTCTTTTTTTATTCAAGTTCATCTTTTATTCAACCAACTTTTAGCCATTTTCCGTCGACTTTCTAAATATCGGTAAGAGTGCTCTGGAATAGCCTTAATTTAAGGTTTTTTAAGTTAATTAATCGTTCAATATCGTTCAATTGAGGGTCAAAAGTTTGACATTTAAAATTTTCCGCACATTTATTTTGAAACGGCTGTCTACGTCACCGGCCCTCATGACGAACACGGCTGCCTAGATAAAAGACGAAATTCCCTCCTTTTATCAAGTTTTTGGTTCATACAACAATGGCCAACAATAAACATCAGTTAATGCTCTTTTCCAAGTGTTATAATCAACATTGTGTTTTTACTTACTATCAGTTAAAATACGGTTAAAAGCTACGTTGTGATATACTAAATGTATAACATATAATATTAAGCATATTAGAACAAACTGGATGTCAAAATGTGCTTCTACAGCCAAGATAATCTCCGGAAGCAAGTAACCTGATGTATCGTTACGTGATTGGTTGATTGGTATCATGAAGGCTGGTGACGTATGACCCGTTTTTTTCGACAAAATAATATGTAGGAAACTTTCACCCTTATTTTATAAATGATAATATTCTTCACTAGTTCAGGAATGTAGACAGGAGACAGGACCACGTTCGACGTCGATTATTAGTCGATTTTGATTTGCGTCAAAGAATAATGTGTGGAAGCTGTGTACAATCTCAAAACGTGACACATTCTTGCCACGTTTATGCAGATGCGCCTGTACCATTGATATTTAACTATTGTTAGGCTAGACTAGGAAAACGCTAAAGTCCCGCCGCGTTGATGGATGAGCTTTTTAAAGTTTAAAGTTTGCTTGGGATATCTTTACTTTTGCAAGTGCTTTGTTTTGCTGCCTACGCATTGTAGGTGAATGTTGTCAAGTTTCTTTTGTTTCTTGTCAATTGGTATTATTTACCGTAAAAAACTTATATTAAAAGCTTTATTTCTATGGATTCTGGCTAACTTTTTCAACTTTTTCTTTCAAAAGGTACTACATCACCATAACCTTAATGTCCATGTATAATATGAACGTTGTAGCTCCACCCGTTTGGTCAGAATTGGCCCAAATGTCACGAAAATATCGCACTGAAAATCGAAAAAAAATCGTAAAAGTACGATATTCATGAGAAATATTTCTTCGATTGTACCCAAAAACAATACACCTCTAAGTTCAGAGATTTCGAAGGTCCTGTCAAATTTTCATCAAGATCGGATAAGCCGTTTGTCTGGTAGAGAGTTAACAAACAGACAAAAAAAAACAAAAAAAAAAACAAAAAAAAAAAAACACCCGAGCTAAATTTTTTGGGGGGTCGGTGAAATTGAAGTCTTCGCTTCGCTCATCCAATTAGCAGTCGGGGGCCCACTTCCGTTACAATTGGAAGCCATCTTGAAATGACAGTTTACATGTTAATCAAATGGGAGCGATTTGAAGACCGAATATTTTTAAAGATGGCCGCCAGTTTGACATCTGAGCATATTAGATTTTAACACCAAACGATTACTAAATTCCCTTATGCAATAACTTCTTATTGTTTATGTTTGTTCAATATCATGCTGCACAAGCTAAAACCATATCACACAATCCAGTAAAATACTTTATTGCTTTGAAAAAGCATAAATTAAAACGCCAAATCGCCATCTTGAACTGGATTTTCGACGCTTCAATTTGTTACGCTCGCGCCTGTGCGGAAGTATTGGACACTGCTAATCTATAGCCTACTATAGGGGTTTAAGATGGCCTGTATTTACAATTTTTCCGAAACCGGAAAGTAACCCACGCAAAATATGGTGTTATAGAAACTATATGCCTAATTTAGCTTCATTTGTCACTAACTCTACTTTAACGCAGTGTAGTATGTGGTTTTTATTTTATTCTTTACTATTTTAAATTCCCTTGTTCTGCGCAACGACGACAAACTAAACGAAACTGCAAACTCGAGCGGTACGGTCCCCTCCACCCCCCGCTTACAATTTTATTTTGAGAAGCACCCACGTTAATTTGAAAAGTTATCGACTATGTGCACCGACACTCAAGATCAGTCGCAATACTCGGTTACTAAGAAGGGCTGCCATTACGTAACGACAACGATATTTTTTTCTCGTTGATTCAAAATTGTTATTTGCTGGGATATGTGCGTTATATTTAATTTCAAATAAAGTTTAATTAAAAGTTTTTAAATGTGCCAAAGGATAATGAAGTCAACCAAGCATAGCTATAATCACGAGCTCACATGCCAAAAGATGGAGAAGGAATGTATATAAGTTATAAACAATTAAACATACACCCGGCCGGGAACAAAAACTAAGTGAGTGGGATTGTAACCTGTATTGTTATATAACAGCTGATAATTAATTGTTACTCATCTATTTGTAACGCATTGATTCATAGATTGGATTGCGACACGAACACAGCACAAACTGACAAAGACGATGACGACGACACGAAAACTCTTTTCTACCCCTAGCCCCTTTCTCTTTGCCTGTGGCTAAACCTGTCCACCACGGACCTGTCTTCCTTACGTTCCTTATAGTGAAGCATTATAACCTACCGGTTTTAAATTTTTTGGGGTAATTTGGTTTTTTAGGGTAAAAATATAAATTTCTTTCTTTCTGATCATGTTACCCTATTTTTTTAAATCCTCAGGACAGTTATTATTAATTTGAAATAAAACTATATTTGTCTTTGATTGTCTGGAAAGTTGGTGTTTTCTGATTTTTTTCTGAGTTAAATTTTTATGGTTTCAAAATTGAGCTTGTTAGCCTATTTTGAAATTACTGAGATTTTTGACATTTCTTTCAGTGTTGTTCTTTTTTACTCTTTTGGATTATGAATTATGAATATAATTCATGCGATTCACATCATTTTTTCATTTTTTCTATCAACACTTTTTTAAAATATTTTTTTACATCCCTAAAAAGCCTACCGAACAAACCAAACCAAACCAAACAAAGTGAAAAATAACAATGCTAATTACTTAATGTACTGGGTATTGACTTCTCCTTGCCCTACTATTTATGTACTTCTGTTGATTGCGGTTGCGAGTAGCATGCAGTATCAAGCCAAACAAGGGCCTCCCTATCTCATGAAGTTTAATAATTCAAGCCATGGCAAATACAAATGTTCAATGTCCGTCAACGAATGTGGATTTACAAACATTGTTTGCAGAGTGTGTCTCTTTGTTATATCCGTGTGTTTCCAATGCACGCCAACGTACAGATTTGAGTTTTAAATAGAGCAATTGTGGAATGGAATAAATTGACAGCTGTTGAGGAATCCTCGGTAAAAAGGTTTAGAAGGTGTTTGGAGGATATGGATTTGGATCTGATGTAGTATAAGTGGTATAAGTTTAAGTAGGCTACTAGGAAGCTTCGCAAACGCTTTTTCAGGCGCGTTGTTGGATGAGCGTAATTGTTTTAAAACGAATAAAAAGGGTAAAAATTGCGATTTTCATGAAAAATAATTTTTCGATTACGCTCAAATTTCACACGAGTATATAAATTTATAAAATTAAGGTTCTGTAAACAAATCATTACAATCGGATAAAGCATGTAGGTGTTTGAGCCGAAGAAATTAAAAAAATCGTAAAACTGCGATTTTCATGAGAAATAATATTTCGATTAAGGCCTACCTCAAATTTCACACGAATATATTAATTCATAAATTAAAGGTTCTGTGAAAAAATTATTACATTCGGATAAAGCATGTAGGTGGAAAAGTCGAAGAATGTTTTTAAAAATCGAAAAAAATCGTAAAATTGCGATTTTTATGAGAAATAATTTTTAGATTGCGCTTAAAAACGTGGCAGTTCTAAGTTCAGAGATTTCGAAGGCCTCCATAAAATTTCATTGCAATTGGAGTATCGGTTTAGCAGAAATCGTGTTAACAAACAGACAAAAATACAAAAAAAAACACTCCGGATTTTTTTCTCCAGTGTAGTGAAATGGAATCTTCGCTTCGCTCATCCAATAAGTATGGATCTGTTGAGGAATTCTCAGTAAAATGGTTTAGAAGGTGTTTGATGGATATTGATTTGGATCTGATGTAGATTTGATTTGACTGATGTTTGATGTTGATTTGATGATGGTGATTTAGATGTAAAATGAGTAATATAGAAAAAATAGTGTGATATTAAGTATTGATACTTTTGATACAATTATAAAATGTTAGTTCTAGGTATACCATGTAACCACATATTTGCAAGGATAATATAACAAATAAATAAATATATTTGCAAGGATAATATAACAAATAAATAAATAAATAAATACGGGTGTCTACATACATAAATAAATAAATAAATAAATAAATAAATAAATAAAATAAATAAATAAACCAACTTGTTGATGAAACGGATGTTAATATCGGGCTACCGGACCCGCAATACAAGGGGGGCAGAGGCCCCGGGCCGTTACGATCAGGGGAGGGGCACGGGTGAGTTCTGATTGTCTTTGAGCACGAGAGACCCCTAACAGACATAGCTAGCAGATAATTTAATGTGAAATTATTTTTATTTTCGGATTTTTTTTGTGTTTCGAGGTTCGGATATTCGGGTTTAGTCAAAACTAAAAAAATCCGCTGTTGGCAAATTACTTTTCGGGGTTTTACGAGTATAGGGTAGGGTTTGGCTTTGACTCCCTGCAAGCAATATGCAACATCAGAATATAAGTGGTAACATTGGTAATAAATCTAACTGGTATCAAGTTATCACTCGTGGGAGTCGAAACAATGACCTTCAAGGCAATTTTTTTCCCTCGTTGGAAACCTGCCCAAGGGTGCAATGTATGCCTCTCTACAGGTATCTAGCAAGGTATATTGGAGTTAGGACTAAGGACTATTGTGAAGGAATGTCCGAGGGATGTACCTTGCATTCACATGAACGACTGAGGAAAACCTTCAGTCAGGATTGCCTGTCTCGACGGGATCCGAACCCGGGTCGCTGTCGGTCATCATTGAGCCCAAGTTCCGTGCCTGAGCGATTCACAAAATGCATGGAACTGTTTTGTTTGGTTCAACTCATCCTTTTAGGATTTATACCTATAAGATGTTGACAGAAAATTATAAAATTAAGATCGATATAGAAAGGTATATTTTCTTGGAGCTATCCTTGTCGCAAGAACTGCCAACTCAGACGAGATGGTGAGAACAATGTTTCCTCCGTGGCTCTAGGAAGCTAACCTGCAATACTAGGAAAGACGCGTACTTGGCGAGTAGAAATAGAGCATGGTCATTGCCCACCTAGGCCTGCGTAGCAATCATTGCTAGGTGAAAGACTCGCGACGGATTGATTGTATAACGTGTGGCCGGGCGCGCTTGTTAGTTGTGCGGTTCAACTTATACGACTAAACTCAACACAATGTGAACAAGGTGTGGATTCCGACGTAATTGATAATTTCGAGGTTCACACACCCACCTCTCTCTTCTTCACCACAACTTCCCGACCTAGGCGTAAAACAAGTATACTTGGCTAGCACATTCACATGGCATAGTTCGTGTAACTAGAACTGCAATGCGTTTCCAGGTTCTTAATTTAAATAGTTAGCGAGACTAACTAATCAACGGATTGTCGAACAAAATCACACAAATAAAACCTTATCTAGCATTGAAATCCCTTACTGAAGGTGCTAAGTACACAAAAAAGAACCCGCCCCCCTGTCTGACCCCAAGGGTCAACCAGAGAAACATCCTTCCCCTGTCGTATATTGTTACAGGACCCTCCATCTACATGGACAGTTCTAAATATGTGTGTGTGGGGGGGGGGCGTTATTGGCTTACCAAACGACTATTCGTTCATTTAAATTTGTTTGTATAGGCCTACAACTTATATTTTACTAGAGGGGTTGGGGAGGGTGTATAAACGTCCACCACGTTGAACGGCATTATGCCTTCCTTCCATGACTTCACAGCCTCCAGTGTCCAGGGTTAGCGAACTGCAGTGTTTACACAACAGCTCAAACAGAACTCAGAACATGAGAAGAACTGAAGTGGATGCTGTGTGACAGATTCATGATCACAGCCACACCCTGATGCAGTAGTAAACATAAACATTAGGGCTTGACTGAGCCCCAGTAGCCTAATCGAGAAGAGTGCACTGTTATCAAAGCATATAGGCTCCGAGTGTTTGTGCATTAGAAATAGTACTCACTATACTCAAAGGCCATGTGCAGGTGTCCTCGGTGTTCTTGGTGTTGTATCGTGTCGAGAGCTATAATGTTGGAACATAGGAAACACGTACTAGCGTTCAAACAAATGTGCTATAGTTTTAAGACAAAGTTTTAACGCATAAGACACAGTTTTAATGCGTAAGAAAGTTGATTTTCAACTTAACTGTAATACCTTATGACTACGTACGAAAAAGTTAAGTCAAACTAGCATCTACTTTGAAAAGCTCGACAACTAGAGTCAACTACGCCTCCGTAGTAAATATACAAAAATGGCAGGAATTGTAGCATTGTTTGCATATTTATCAACATCAACTGGAAAAATTATATTATTAATAATATTATTTATTAATCATAATCTTTATTATAACCTTCGAATCTTTCTTTAATCAAAGTTCTCTCTGTTCACTCTGCAAAGAACTTAGAATACGACTGACATGTCTTGGGCTAAATCCTTGGTGCTTCTGTGGACTGACGCACTTACACACTCCGCGTTAAACCTTATGTGGCACGTGTTACGTTTTTGTGTGGATCCGCCTTATTACCTAAGTCATTCATTCGAAAGTGTCCTGATTTATGTAGTACCCTATTTTGCCCCTTCTTCATCCTGCAACAGTTGAATAGCAGCATACCGACACTCTGATTCGGGAGGTCCCGGATTCGAATCCCGTCGAGACCGGTATTCCTGACTGAAGGCTTCTCCCAGGTTTTCACCAGTCGTTTGGTTATGCGAATGCAAGGGATTGAACCTTAGGACATTCTCTACTCAACTAGCATAATCTCTAACAACCTAGTTAGTCACCTGAAGACGAAGAGGGTCATCCGGATAATTCTGTTGTGTTCCCTACAGCGGGCATCCTACAAAAAACTACAAATTACAAAAATGGGAAGACCACCACAACATTGCCATTGCTTTGATTGGCGATATGAGACTCTATATTACATGGTGCTCTATGACGATCAGATTAGGTACAAAGTGCTAAGTGCTCAATGGGTCCAAAGTCCAGTTGCGGAACCTCCAGGAATATTCTTAAAAGTGAAGAGAAATAAAACCGTTCATTGTTTTCAAACAAGACTATTAGTCGGGACCGGGAGGTCACTGACTGAACTCTTGAATGATTCAAACAAATAATAGCACCTATATGTGGCAAAATCCAAATATCCATAGAATGTACATTATACCATCAGGCAACCTTATTACACACATTGTGGACAAACAAGTTTGCACAATAGATAGATATGTTCCACACTGGCAAAAGCAGAGGTTCGAGTTTTTACATTTCCCAAGAATCATAAAAAATAACCCCTATGAATGACTAATTTTATATTTATTTTTAACAAAATGTGTTTATTTGGACAAATATCTTATTTACAAGCATGCAATGCCGCCAAACCACATTAAATGCAAACATTGATTGAAAAACATTTATTCTGAATTTAATTTTTTAAAGCATTTATAGTTATGGCTATAAATCATTGCCTCTACTAATGAGTAATGACATGGGTTGATTGTTGATACACTAGACATTTTTAATGAGAGTGGGGTTTTCATGTCTTGCACCATACTATACTCTAGCTAGCCCTACAACTTGCAACACATACCTCGCTCATTCTGCTTGATAAGTAGTCTATAGTTATCTTCTTAGTGTTCGGATTCTACTCGCATTACGATTGTATAATAGATATTCACACGGTGAAAGTATACCACTGATCATCTTTATATTTGAAATAGTTTGTACACACTCTGATTTTATGTAAATCGTTTATATAGAATGCGTGTCAAATATTCATAGCTCATTTACATAATATTGATTTCCACATAAGGTTACTTTTAATGAAGTTCATGTATCAAGCTGTAGCCTTCAATGCCGTTTCGAGTTCGATTCGAGAGCACATGTTTTTATCAAACGTTTCCTTGGGAGCCGTCCGCGGTGGAACATACTATTAGGGCGCTGGTCCGAAGCGTATGGCTCTACGAGGACATGGGTTCGATTCCCGGCTAAAGAATGGCTTTATGTATTCTTCTTTCATCGTCATCTATCAGTCTATCACCACAATTTTATGGCAAGATTTTGTAAACTGACAGTAAAAAAGACAGTCTTTACAATTTTGTAAATTATCGACGAAACCAAACTACGCTAAAATTAGTAAAATGCCGTTATTTGCAAAGTAAAAAATAAAAATAATTCTGAGGCTGCGCGATCCAGACCCGCACTACCTGAAGGGCATCCCCCAGTCCCCCCCCCCCCCCCTTCCACCCTTCTACCAGAATACACACTTTGCCCGAATCAATTGTTCCAAAAGCAATGCTCACCCCCCACCCCCCCCCCCCAAGAAAAACAATGGCTAGTTACGCCACAGTCTGTGATGTACCTGGCCTTTTCCCTATTGTTTGATTTGCTATTTTTTTTTTTACATTTTTGTATTTTTAATAGTCAGTAAACGCAAAAAACTATAGTTATTTCCAAAAACTTTTTTTTTTTATAAATTCATAGTTCTCATCCACTAACTGTTTCAAAGAAAATAGCAATAAACTTGAAACCATAATGTCGTCCACACACCTTTGGTGCAGTAGTTGCAGTGGTTCACAAAAATAAACTGCAAATCTTGATAAGAAGGTGCCGCTTCGCACAGTTATTCTTTATAACATAAAGAATGATATAAGATGAGGAGACACGCTGGCAATCCATGCAGGACGCCATTTTCCAAGATGGCGTCTTAAAATTTAAAACGTGTATAATGTAGCTATTTGTTGTCCGATTTCTTTTATTGTTTTTTTAAACGAAAGGTATTATAAAGTACTTCATTTTTTCTGTCTTATATTTTATCGATTTAGCCAACGGTTTGCCCACAAGTAATTAAAATGCGAATTTTCGTGTTTTTTCCCATTTTTAAAACAAATTCTGTAAACTGACAAACACAACATTCAAAGGTACACACAATTAATTTTCGTGGTTAAGGTTAGTGTCGTAAGAGAAAGTTTAGGTAAAATGGTCCTTAGAAAGTATGGTTTATAGTATAAAATACGTTCGTGAGGGAGGTAAATTCGAATTCCATATATCAAGTGCTCATTCTCATTCTTACTACTCAATCCTGATAATGATCGTATTCTTCGTATAGCTAGCTACAAGTGCAAATTAATGCCAATTTAAAAAGAGAGAAAATTAATATAGATGAAGATAATTGGATGAGCGAAGCAAAGACTTCAATTTCACTGACCCCACAAAAAATTTGCTCGGGTGGTTTTTTGTTTGTTTTTCTGTCTGTTTGTTAAATTGGAGGGGACCTTCGAAATCTCCGAGCTTAGGGACAATCAACACAAAGCTTCTTCAGTTTTAGATAGTTCAAGTAAAAGAACCAGCATGCTCCAGAAATCTGACAAGTGTAACTGGGGCCACACGTGTCTGTTTTAGACACAGAGCAGACCCAGTCAATAGCTCAGCTCTAGAATAAACAAAACATCAATGTCCACTTAAGTGTTCATGGGTTTCCCAGTGTAGCAATCATTCATAGCAGACGAGGGGTGGGGCAAAGATCACATTCGTGACGCGTGCACTGCAAGGTGCAGCACTAATCCAACTACGCACTCACTACACTGCAAATACTATCACTAGACACTAAGCGAAGGATTTGCTCGAATCCAGACACCGGCAGAACTGACTGAAGGTTTTCTCCAAGGTTTCCTTCGGTCAAAAGCGATTGCCGGACTTGAGCATATAAACACCCCGGTATCCCACATCCCACTTACACACACTTGGAAACAGTTGGTATCTTATATTTAGTAGGTAGAAGGTAGGTTTCCTAGAAAATAAAGGTAATTGAAAATGCTTAAATATGACAGGAGGCAGGCATGCTCGATGTACCCAATTAAAAGTACTCATCCACTTATATGTCCACACATCTTATGTTCGGCATTTCACATAATAATGTGTTTTCACATTGATTGAAGAAAATAAAAAAAAATATTGAAGTAATGAGTTTCTATCAAGAAGGTCAAAAACATGGAAGTAAGTCTGCATTTTCTTACTGATTTAAAATATGTATATTGAAAAACGGCTATGATTGAAACGTACAATTAAAAATTATTAACAACTACTACATAACCGACAGCAAATACTAAACACGTATTTTAGTTAAAAAATATTTATAATATTTCCTATTATCGTTAGCAAAGCTGTCCAGAAACCACTAAGGCCTACACCTCTTACGAGTTCAAGAATGATTATAAGTTTTCAGAACGCAATCAGCCTTATCTGTCGTTCCGAATAGTGCAGACAGTATAGGGCTAGGTCAAGTGGCTTTATATTTCCTCAAGGTGGAGGCCATGGTGGAGGCTACAATCAAAAGCAAGACAATATACCGGATATAGATTCAGAGTGTAGCCGTCTGTATCGTCCTGCTAGGACCAGGCAGTCCTAGCGCTAGGTCAAGTAGCTTTACTGGGACTTCCGCTCTAGGATAGGAAGGTGGAGGTGGAGGCTACAATCACAAGCAAGACAATATACCGGATATAGATTCAGAGTTATAGTTACAGGATTGTGTTTTCGTACAGGTCGTATAGCTAGCTGTATGGTTTGGAACCCGCATTAGACCCAAATTAGCAATTATTGAATCCACATTTTATTCATATGATTTAAGTTATTAATATTCACTATCACTGATGATCTATAACAGACATTTATTAATTTTGATGTACAATAAAAATCAACACCTTAAAATACAAGTAAAATTTAAACATGTTTTTTTCAATATAACATAAATCAATCAAGATATTTATATTTCCATCTCAGCGGGGTATCGAACCCTGGTCCTGGCGCTCGTGTGCCTTACTCCTAAGCAACCGAGACGGTTGATTAAATATCTTCTGGATTGTTGGTGCATTATAGATCTGAATAGATTGGAACAGTACTGCAACGGTTTCTGCTGCCTTGAAACTGAACAACTAAACATTATTATTTTACTAGGAAAACGCTTAAGTCCCGCCGCGTTGATGGATGAGCTTTTTTGTGAGTTTTTAGTTTGCGTAGGACCACTTTTCCTTTTCAAGTGCTTTTTGAATGCATTGTAGGTGATTGTTGTCAAGTTTCTATTGTTACTTGTTAATTGTTATTATAAACCTAAAAAAATCATATTA
Organism: Sweltsa coloradensis; assembly: GCA_024449915.1. Classification (NCBI taxonomy): domain Eukaryota; kingdom Metazoa; phylum Arthropoda; class Insecta; order Plecoptera; family Chloroperlidae; genus Sweltsa; species Sweltsa coloradensis. Next base: position 17,594 of record JAMZAV010001407.1, read on the forward strand.
ATATCATTATTTCTATGGATTCTGTCTAACTTTTCAACTTTTCTTTCAAAAGGTACTACATCACCATAACTTTAATGTCCATGTGAAATATGAACGTTGTAGCCCCACCCGTTTGGTCAGAATCGGCCCAAATGTCACGAAAATATCGCACTAAAAATTGGAAAAAATCGTAAAAGTACGATATTCATGAGAAATGTTTCTTCGATTGTACCCAAAAACAATACACCTCTAAGTTTAGAGATTTCGAAGGTCCCCTCCAATTTTTATCAAGATCGCTTCTGCCGTTTGCCCGGAATCGTGCTAACAAACAGACAAAAATACAAAAAAAAAACAAAAAAACATTGGAGCTAAATTTTTTGGGGGAGTCAGTGAAATTGAAGTCTTCGCTTCGCTCATCCAATAATGTCATTATCTTGTGCAGGTTTGAGCGAGGGTTTTTTCCCCAATGAAATTAATCGGGAAATTCTATAACGTAGGTATATTTGTTTATAAGGAAATCAATGTATAAATTAAAAATTCTATTCAGCTGGGTATCGAACTCTTTAATTCCATATTTTTAGATTGATTTCTATATAGGCCTAATCAATTACATCTACGGTTACGGGAGCGTTTTCCGATCAATTAAATTTAGAAATGGTTTATTTTGATTTAAACGAAGAATCGTGATTTTTGCTGTCGAGATTGTAAACATGTTATGACATAAAACAATTATTGATTGTAGAATGTGCAACATTGATCACATAACAATATTATTAACCTACGCAGTTGGCGTAGCTACACTGGTTTACTGGCCAGGCTAGATGGGTTCAGTGGAAGCACGAGCGACAGTTTGCATAACTATACCACGACCTTCAAGTTTCATGGTCGAGAATGCAACAATCTTGCATGCCAGTTACCAGTATGCGAAGGAAACTCCAGTACATACTTGCTAGGAAATCTTATTTTTGAGCGTGAGGAGACAAAATATAGATTTTAGTTATTTTATTTTCTATGTACGAAGTATCACAGGTTCTAGATATATTTCGACCAACAATGATTTTTACAATGTAAAATATTCATTTAAAAATTTGTTGATCTGAAAATCCAGGTAATTTAAAAATTAATCGCATTTCGACCTTCAATTTTCACACAAAAATTTGTTTTGTGTGGTGTTTTACAAATGATGAACGCATGGCGCGATCAGAGCAAAATTCAACAAATCAGATGTGTCCCCTACCCTTTACGTATAAGCTGGAGAAATTACAACGAATTACCTGTTTGGTGTTATATATTTACGGTCAGTTACTAAACAAAGTACGCACACTTGGAAGAAATGTGCTCTGATCGTGCCATACCCAAGTTCTTATACTTGTCATTTGGGTGCAACTGCAAACCATATCCCGATATGACAAACTATATGTAACTTCCAAGTAATCCAGGCTATGTGCCTACCTATGTATTCTGCGTCAATGTCTACTTTAAAATCATAAGAATCAATCAAAAACATAGCAAGCTCTTCAAAATGTGATGTCAAATTTGGGTCATAAATTAAATACTAGGAAAAAAAGTCCCGCGGTTGTTGTATGACGTAATGTGCATTGAGCGCCATGTGTTACGCGGATTTTCTGTTGTTCTGTGAATTTTTTTAAAAATTAAATTAAATTAATTAAAAAATTAACTAAAATTTTAATTAATCGTAATTTTAAAAAAGAAAAAAATTGTAAAATTGCATTTTATAAGAAAAAATTATTCGATTGCGCTCAAATTTAACACGATATATTAATCATGAAATTAAGGTTCTGTGAAAAAATCATTACAATAGGATTAAAGCATGTAGGTTATAAGTCAAAAAAATGTTTAAAAAAAGAAAAAAAACACTAAAATCTTTTATTTGCGTGAAAAATAATTTTTCGATTACGCTCAATTCACACGAATATCTTAATTTAAAAATTAAGGTCTTTGAAAAAATCACTACAATCGGATAAAGCATGGGTAGGTCGAAGTAATGTTTAAAAATCGAAAAAAATCGTAAAAATGCGATTTTCATGAGAAAAAATTCCGATTGCGCTCAAAAAACGTGGCAGTTCTAAGTTCAGAGATTTCGAAGGTCTCCATAAAATTTCATCGCAATCGGAGTATCGGTTTAGCCGGAATCGTGTTAACCGACAGACAAAAATATACAAAAAAAAGAGAGAGAAAAAAAATCTGGATTTTTTTCTCCAGTGTAGTGAAATGGAATCTTCGCTTCGCTCGCTACGCTTGCTACGCTCATCCAACAAGATAACAAAATACATAAAATCAAAAATCAAAATACGTCCACGGAGATCAAATGCACAATGCAATACGAGAACTGGACTGGACAACGTCACGTGGTTTGGGTTTCTGCTTCGTACGCAGAAGATCCAGGGCTCAAATCTCGCTATAGGCTGAAGATTTTTAACTACTCATGTGGTCAATCAATTCTTGACTTCGTAATGTACCAACGGAGCCGTCCTAGCAACGAGGCACAAAACAAATTCTAAGGTTATTTCTAAGTATTGAGCCTTACAGTCCCTCACTGGAAATCTCTTATGTGACTGAGTGGGTAGACTATAAATATGCATTTATTTTTAATTTCGTAAAAGTTTTATTATAGTTTCTACTAGTACATGCAAAATGAAACGTTTGTAGATTTCGGTTGGTCTTGATTGAACTCCAGATAAGCTTCGGCTTCCAAGTTTGTTATCGTTTTCTAACTATCAAAAACCCTTGAAAAATTCCCCCCTCCCCCCCCCCCCCCAACATGAGTTAGTGCTAGATCCGCCACTGGTTTGGATAAGTCGAACGCGGAAAATAACATTCGGGAAATGGGGGGGTTTACAATTTTCGTTTTCTTTGGACTTAGTGGACGGCAAGGGGTTTGGATGCAAAATAATAATATTGTTATCGTGTTTTCAAACAATTTACTGGATTCTGCGTGGTAATTGACAGGCGAATACTGGTATATGACTGCACCATCGTCTTGTGAGAACCACTCAGGACTCAGGCAGGCTCAGGATATTTTTTAAAATTATAACATCTTCATTCATATTTTATATTTACAGATTTTTGCACACATTGCACATTCACATTTTTATGGTTAATACACTACAAAGTCACATCTTGGACACACCAAATAATAAAACTAATTAGCGAATGATAATCAAAATAAAAACAGTAATCAAAGAATTTAAAACAAAAATATAAGATGATTGCTTTGCCAGGCTTTCTCCTGCCCGTTAAGTAGTTTACTCATTTGCACATTCGCACAACCATTTGCACAGAAAGTCTAAGCCATCTAGATCTAAGTAGGCTTTCCTTGAGCTTGTATCGATAGGAGTAATTAGGATAATACGGGCCCAGTTTGAGCCGTTATGAAATCTCAATGGTAGTTATGTTCAAATGTCCTCCTTCCCATTTCATTGATCCAAAAATATAGCGCATCCATTAATGAAAGTGATGTTCGATGATGCATAATTTCAGTTTTCATTGTGATTTGCAAGTTAGCAATCAAGGTTTCAACTTTCAATTACTGCTGGAGTATATTTGCCTGTTCATTCTCAACTGTAAGTAGCATTGGGATAGTGTTGATCTTTCACCAAACGTCGAGCTTGTACTAATGGACACCAAAGGTTTATAGATAACAAATCGGTTGACAATTAATTGTAGTCATTGTTCATAGTTAATTGTGCATTGGCCATTGTGTGGTACATTTTTAAATGCACTTATTACGTGATACAAAAGTAATTTGTTTTTTGTACATGAGTCCATTATAACACACGTCTCTGCAATGTATACTGACTAGTCTTTAGCATTTAGCAAGCACACGAAATATCGACGCCTTTGAGGCGGGGGCTGCTTCTGGACCCCCCTTCGCGACACCCACGTATAGGATACTAGGAAAACGCTTAAGTACCGCCGCGTTGTTGGATGAGCGTAGTTGGTGCATTGAGCTGCATTGTGTTACGCGTATTTTCTGTTGTTCTGTGAAAAATAATTATTTAGTTGAAGATTTTTTAAATTAAATTAAATTAAATTAAAAATTAACTTAAATTTTTAATAATCGTAATTTTTACGTAATTTTAAAAAAAAAAAAATCGTAAAATTGAAATTTTTCATAAGAAATAATTATTCGATTGCGCTCAAATTTAACACGAGTAAAATTTAAATTTTAAAATTAAGGTTCTATGAAAAAATCATTACAATGGGATAAAGCATGTAGGTGTTATAAGTCAAAGAATTGTTTTAAAAAAAGAAAAACCCGTAAAATTTCTATTTCACGAGAAATAATTTTTTCGATTACGATCAATTTCACACGAATATCTTAATTCATAAAATTAAGTTCTGTTAAAAAAACATTAAAATCGGATAAAGCATGTAAGTGTTATAAGTCGAAGAAATTGTTAAAAATCGAAAAATATCGTAAAATTGCGTTTTTTATAGAAAAAATTTCCCGATTGCGCTCAAAAACGTGCAGTTCTAAGTTCAGAGATTTCAAAGGCCTCCATAAAATTTCATCGCAATCGGAGTATCGGTTTAGCCGGAATCGTGTTAAAAAAAACAAACAAAAATACACAAAAAAAAGAAAGAAAGAAAGAAAAAAAAACATTCCGGATTTTTTTCTCCAGTGTAGTGAAATGGAATCTTTCGCTTCGCTCGCTACGCTCATCCAATAATATGACGATCACGATTGGGAGCCGTTTCTCAGCCAAAACCATTGATTAAGTAAGCCAAAACACATCACAAACCCATTTGATAGGTTCTCATCATTAGACAATAGATAAACGCTTTGGTTTACTGTCCCCCACTGAAAATCAGTTGTGACTGAGTGGGTAGACTCTAAATACGGATTTATTTATTTATTTATTTATTTATTTAAATGTTTCCGGTACATTCCAAAATATGTATAAAACAGTATTATAAGATCATTAGTCACAGACTTGGTAAATATTTCAAATTCATTTCTTGGATTTTTTGGTTGATTCATACTTCCGCTATTGCTACTTTTTTCGATTTCGGGTGCTAAGTTGTGCAAAACGCATACGACAGCGTATACTATACAGTTACACACAGTTTGAGAACAGACTAGGTATTTTGAGGTAGGACAATAATTGTGAAGGGATGTCCGAGGGCTGTTTGAGATGATCTCTGCCCTTGCATTCGCTCTGATGACTGACGAAAACCTCAGATTACTTTCAGCCAGCATTGCTTGTGACGGGATTCGAACCCGGGGTCTCTCGAATCAGTCCGTACACGTGCGTTACTTGTGAGCCACCACTGTAGGTAACAACACCTACAATAGCTATGCTCACAGGCGTGCGCAGAGATCTAACAATGGAGGAGGGGGGGGATCACAGGATCGCCATACCGATGGGGGAGTAGCGATGGCGGAGGAAAAACGGGGTCTGGGGCTATGCCCCAGCCACCGGAGGCGAAATTTTTTTTTGGGTTAACTTTTTCGGGGGAGGGCTTATACAGTATTTGAGAGTAAGAATGGCTATTATTTACACGAATACCTAAGGCATTTTTGTTTTAAAACTTGTTTAAAAGTGAGATGATGAGAGACAAAGGTAGGTTAAGTAAAAGATTCGCAAAACTAAATAAATATTTTTCTTAATTTTTAATTTTTAATCAAATATTTTTAGTAAATTTTCATTGTATTTATAAGATATGAAAGGCGATTAGTTATTCTGATGACATTACAAACAGATTCGTGGTTCAGTGATGCCTTTGAGAAGGCTTGCTCGTGTTGTACAGATTCAAACTTTCGACGCGGCTTCGAGGGGGGGGGGTCCAGGGTCGAGTGCTAGTATTAGTTGTGGACGTGGAAGACGAGATAGTCGATTCTAACAATGTTTTGAATTTTATTAATCACACGGTGAACCTTCGAAAATCAAACTTTTAATACTCGGCTCGACTTAAAAATTCTAAAATCAAAACCAATTTAAGTAAAAAATACTCATCTAAAAGGAGAACGCTAGGCTTAGAGGGGGGGGGGCAAGACCCCCCCCTGCGCACGCCTATGGCAATGCTACATCAATGACAAAGGGGAGTGTGGATGGAATCGAATCACAACCTTCCGAGTTCCAGTCATCTACATCGCTGTCATGAGTCACTAAGTAGCTCTACCATGCCACGCATTCTTGCTTGCACTTCTAACGGTACACTCTAGAGCAATTACAATAATAAGAATAGGAACATCAAATAGTATTTTTAAATCTAGAACTAGGCGAATGGATAGGCCACTAATACACTCTCACTCTCTCTTTCTCCAACAATATATCTCTCACTCTGTCACTTGCTTGCTCTCTTTCTATTCTCTCTTCCGTGCACAGATAACTGTATTCTAACACATCTCTTATTGCAATCGTTTGGAAATGTTCCGTGGTCGCACACCCTAATTGGACAGTGAGTATATTTTATTTGATTCCATAAACAAACGCCAAGGGTATATCAAGGTCGTATTCCGGTACACTGTACAAATTTACTTTCTTTAATGTTTGTTTGTAATATTATTTTTGTATTATCCTTTTCATGGGGAAAAAATACAAAGATGCAGAAACAAGCATTTCGAATTGTTGCTGCACAGGTGAAAGCAACAAATACCAATATTGTAGCACCAACAAGGCTTATTTTTAGATTGGGTGATCGTCATTGTAAAACGATTACACACACTTTGCCGATTTGTTACATAGGCCACTTCCTACTATTTAAACTTAACTCTATAAACGATACTAGTATGTACAACGAAACTAAGTGTAACATTATTATATGACACACCCAGAAATGTTCGTAATTCTACGCAATTAATAAAATTATATTTTCGAAATAGGTGTATTTCTAGCCAATTCATAGAGCATTTTCATTTTATTTCAATGTCAATATGAAAGCAACTGTTTTTGTAAATTCATTGGTTTTGATTTATTTGTCTTCATGCAGTGCAATTTTATCCGGATGCGATCGTTATCAACACAAAAACCGTTTCGCATATCAATAATAATTCGTGTTGGAATTAGCATAAAAGACAAGCAACCGAGTGAACAGCATTCTGCTAGCATGTGAATTATTGGCTGTCACTTGAATGTTTATAGTCTACCAATATAATCACAAGGCCATCTGATTACGAAATTCTCAGAAGATAGAGTTACTTCGTCTGAAAACCACATCTATTGAGTCACCCAATTCTTTCTAACACCCATGAGAAATGGGGTATTACGACTCAATCGCATGAAAATCTAAAAAAGTAATTTGTAACGCTTTTAAGGAAATTTAATAATTATAAAGAACAACATAGGCCTACTCCAGTAAACACCTTGACATAAAAACGTTGCACACTCAATAACCCTGGTGGCGACCCCCACGAAGTACCCAGCAGCAAGCAGAAATTAGGTGCAGAAGCCCACACATTTGAAAAGTAATATAAGGAGTGTGGCCGTAGGAAAGGCGGTGATCAGTTTACTTCCTGGTGACTACTGGTTCGTACGGGATTCCTCAGTGGACCGTCCGTGGTTCCTCGCCGCTGACAGTACTCTTCAGTCAGGTGAGCTTTTCCTTACCTACTGCACGACTAGTGTCACCTACATTCACACACTTGCAAGCTACAACAGGAACATTTGAGAACACATTGACTTGGATAGCTTGGGGTACTTAGGGCGCAATATCGCACAGTGTTCGCGACTTTGATTCGGGAGGTGCTGAGTTCAAATCCCGTCGAGACCGGCAATCCTGACTGAAAGTTTTTTCCGAAGTTTTATCAGTCGTTAATGCGAATGATCAGCTCTTAAACAGCCCTCGGACATCCCTTCACAATTGTCCGCCTAACTCCAATATACCTAGTTGATTTGATTTGATTGTCGTCTTTATTGATGGCGGTTGAAGAGGGGCCTGACTGAATTGTACCCTGGCAGGTTTCCCACAAAAAATATAAATTCGGGCACAATCATATCAATCAATACGTACTCTTTGATTAAACTGTACTTTACAAATTGGAAACAAATAATGATGATAATACTAATAAATAATAACTACAAACAATGCTAATTTTACTAAAAATAAAGATGTCCCATATGTATTAAATAAAGTTCAGCAAATTGTATTCAAACGTATTAAGTGTATATATTTGAATTTAAATGTTCCTTCTAAATCACAATTTCTAGAACCCCCCCCCCCCCTTTTCCCCACGCACTTTAGAGTTTTGGCACAAAGAAAAAATAGGTGCTACAAAATGCTAAATTTGAAATAAATAAACTAGTATTCTTTTTTTACGTATTTCACAATAACTTGATTACTAATCTGAGCTTCGTGTCGTTGAGCTGTGTAGCGGCTGTAGCCTATATCACAAACCACCGTGTCTCATTGATGCCTATAGCCTGCCACCATGTTGAATATTCGCCTCATGTCTTGTCTCATGTGTGGCTGTGACTGTGAGGGATTATTATTCACTGTAAATTACATGGAAATATTGCAGTTTATATAGCAGACTAGCGCACATCTACGATTCAGACCATACAATTTTGATTTGAATGTAGTTATATGTAGGCCTAATTAAACATTTTATAAATAATTTCACTGATAACTAGTCACATATTAAATTATTCCTCGACATTGGGGGGGGGCTTCTGAGACCCCCTTCAAGACACTTACGTAGATAGTCAATGATATGATGCGAAGATCGAGCCCTCCTCCGACATTGTTGGCTGCGTTCAAATCCCTTCGAGACCAGCAATCCCGACTGAAGGTATTTAACCTAGTTAGACACCTGGAGAGGGACATTCATAGCACCCTATAACAGGTTTCCCACTAAATTATTATTATTGTTGAGCCCTCGCCCGTTAGTCAATCCATCAGTGGCGTAGGAACTATTTCTTTAGTGGGGGGGTCATAGAACAGTTAACTACGAGGTTGGGTGGGCAAACTGGGGTCTGGGGCAAAGCCCCAGCAGACGGAGGCGCGATTTTTTTAAAAGATGCCCTTGATAGGTGGCCTAAAACTCGTTTTCAGGCGAATTTTAATTGTGAATAAGGGGACATAATTTTTGAAGCTAAATTGCATTGGAGATTGATTACCTGACTGAAATCAGTCGACAGTCTGCATGGGAGTGAAAACACTGCACACAAAATATAATGAATATTAGTCTAAAATCAGATGGCTAGTCTAGTCTCGCAAATCACGTCTCTTACTGAATCTTTCTAAAAAATGTTAACAAAAACCTTCCTTTTTGTTTGCAAGCCCGACTGTAGTAAAAATCCTAAAATCACCCAACAAGCTATAAGTTAGCAAATGACACCCATACCTGGCTTGAACCCCCCACTGGGGGGTCAAGCCAACAAGTGGGGGGTTCCCCCCCCCCACCCCCCGTTCCAACGCCCCTGCAATCCATACGATAAACTAACGGCGTCACCGCTGAGCTGATGTAGCGACAGAATCAAGAGCAATCCTAACAAATCGATTCGTTCCCGAACGAAACTAGATGTTTTTACTCAGACTAACCATAGAAACGCACGTTTTAAAATAAACTTCGAACTATTATCTTTCCCTTGGGATACGATTGTTGTCGTCCAATGATACTTTGAGAAAGGATCTAGAAAGCAAAATACGAAACTGAGATAATTCACGATACGATACGACGACCCCCTCTATCTTATATCAGGCACAGTCGTATCAGCAATAACTTAGCTGTTGCGACGTTGTGGTACGTTCTATTGTATGCACTGCTAAAAACTTGTGCTCGGCCATCTAATCGCGGGAATGATACGAGGATGTGGTTGCTATCTGTTCTATGGTTAGAAACGATGTTCAAATCAAATTTAGATCAGGACAATGTGTTCAAATTCGAAAAAAAAACTGCATCAATCGAACACCTGGTTTCCTTTTTATTGAAGTTATTTATTAAAGTTAATGTAGAATGTGAAATCGAAAATCCCAAGTTACATACGCATCACGCGGACATTTTTAAGACAATATTTTGCTAACCCAATATGCTTTGCCATAATGAATAAAAAAAAAACTCATCACTTTATCACGTCTATTGTGTAATCGTAGATTTTTAAACGTGTTTTAAGGCTTTAAAACATTGCATATATATAGTCAATAAGGGCACTGGTGAATCCGATATAGAAACTTGCGTTAGACCCTTACTGGTTTTGCAAGGCCGATAACCACAAATTGTAAATAATTCCTCAATACGATACTGCTTAGTGCTTTAAATGTTCATTTCGTAAACATGGTGTAGAAGTCATAATGTAAAAATATGTAATTTAATCGAAAAAGTAATGTAAGTGGCTGGAATCACCAACCAAACATCGAAAACCGAAAAATCCAATAAGGACATTTTTAAAGATGGCGGATTTTCCCCAGAATATTTAATAAATTCTGTGAAAAAAGGATACAAATAATAGCAGAAAATATATAGTTTTCTTGGTTACTTGGATCGCCTGTTAGATCAGAAAAACAAAAAATACAATATGGGGAGTTTTTTCAAGATTGCACAGTATCTTCAAGTGGGATTTTTGTGGGATCATCCCCTTAACATACCCGCAAGTTTGATCGAGGAATATGAAATGTCCGGGTTTTGCCCAAATAACGCCTGTAATATAAGGTTAGCCCCCCCGCCCCTTAATCCAGCATCCTAGGGTCGCCCCTGATTTCACCTACCGTTAAACATTCTTTTCTTTCCATGTGGCCAAACTGCTTGACCATGGCTAAGGGCAACCAACTTCAAAGGTCATTGAAATACAATATTGTTGTTTGTTGTTTACGTCTACATTTACGCCGTGTAGAGTTGGGACGGCCTTGAAATGACAGAGATCGAGAACGATCGGAAGTAATAAAATATAGCATTCATAAAAAGTTTATTGACAAAACAATGCATTAGTATTTGCCTTCCGGTTACTAAGAGTAAGTCTTCTGAGGACATTCTCCCGAGCTATTTATACACGATCAAACCACGAGATTGAGAATATGATTAGGTCTCTAGTAGGATGATATCATTCAATTTCGAGATCGAGAGCAAGATATCGAATTTGAAGTTTTGTGCAAGAAAAAGTCTAAATTTTCGAAATATACAAAATTGCATCAAAAGAGTAAGATTGCTATTGAAAGTTTGTGGCGAAAAAGGTTTCAAATGGTATCACCAAAAATACATAACGGTTTTTATATTTTTTACACTCGCGTTTAGTGACCCGGCATATCCACCATTAGTGAAAGTCAGGACACATTTACTTACGCTACCCGGAACCTTCACAATAGTTGAGCTCACGACTCTAAATTAGAAGAAATAAATACATGTTTGTTTATGTATTTACAGGACACAGATTTACATTTTCAATATTAAAAACTTACTTTACTTCGTTATGGAATCAAAATATCGATGTCGAAAATATCCCCACATAGCACTCTTAACCCAGCACTAGCCTCTAGGAATGTGACACTTCTCAGGGCAGTGAATATATTTTGAATTAAGAAAATTAATCGAAATGGATATAAAGTATTGAAGTGAAATTATTGATATCGAAACAAATTAGAGTTGATTTTGACCAGGTACACAATTTCGTCAGGATGGACGAGTGCATGGCTTCATTATCAGGCGGCCAAAGAATGTTTTTAAAAATTCTTGTTAATAACATCAAATTAGAGATAAATTCAATAATCAATTGAATATCGATAGTTGAAATATTTCGAAATATCGAATATCGATTGATAAAATTGATATATTTTCTCATCCCTAGGAAAAAAATAATCGAATCGCAAAAGTTGAAAAGTCTGGTTTATTTTTAATACAATTTTTATCAAACAGTATGATGAACACAGTATGATTTTAATCCCCAAATGTTCTAGTGATCATATATAGCGTATTGAAAGTATTTGAAATAAAAAAATTAATTTAAATATTTATTTGCACATTATCCTACAATCAGAAAACAATTAAATCAACAACTCGACATTAAAAAATCAGAAACAAAAATATAAATAATACTTCTTTGTGTTAGGTTTTTGATCCAGTCATTATAGTTTATTATTATTTTAGATAATGAAATCATTGAATCGCTTAAAACTCATAGTGTTTGTTTTACTAACGATACAATTCAATTGTAAAAAAGTGTTTTTGAGTAACGGTTACGTACGTTTCGATGTTGTTGACGTGGCAGCCGTGATCTAGTGCACCGAGGTTTCAGGTTCGACTCCTCTCCTAGTCCTGTCTGTTGGTCAAGGACAGGTAACGGCACCGCCGGGTTATATAAACAATATGGCGCAATACGCTTTCAAAATAGCATTGCCCAAACAACAGTATTAATAAACAACTTTTCTAAACATATTTTTGAACTTCTTGGTTACGCAAGTATTTTTGTTATTGTAGCTTATCACTTACTCTTCATATACTTGACTTACAATGTTGAGGTGAACAAGCGGTTTGTTAGATTCGTTTTAGGTGCTGTCGAATGTTAAACGTTCTTGGGGATAAGGTTGATGGTTGAATGTTAAAGACAAGCACTGGGGAGTACCCAAAAGTGGGAGCGAAGCTACTTAATCAACACATCGTCGAAGAATACAAAACAATCGTTGTAAGTAGATCATGTTGGTGGAGGCGCCGGGTAGGCTTAACATAAAAAAGGTGTGTTGTCTCTCCGCGCCTACAGTGATGGCTTAGGTGCCAGGTCTTTCAAACTTTCTGGGGGGCTAGCCCCTCCCCCTTATACCCCCAGGGTCACGGTCATCCTTGCTAAAGCGCAAAGCTAGAACAAAAGAGCGTATGCGAATCGGACATCATGTGCGGGTTTTATCGTGAGACGTGACTCATGCTCAGACGGACGGACGGACAGACTAGCAGAACTTCGCTCCCTAATAGGCTAATATATTAGAATTGATTTTGCCTTGAGAAACCTACGGCGTTACCTCTTCAACTCCAGATCTAGTTACATGTTCTAACCATGCACAGGGCGAGGTATTCTCCCGACTGAAAGAGTACATACCTAGTGACCTACACACACACACATACACACAATGCAATGTGTGGGAATTGGGCTTTCTTCCTAAAAAGTACTTTTCAACGCAGACCATCAGTGCAATTTTGCAAAAACGCATTTTCATTTAATTCCGTAAAACGATTTTTTCTGCTTGCTTTATTTTTTGCTTTACTACATGAATGTTTCGAGTAGACAATGTAAATTTCGATGTTTCGCATTAAACTGTTAGAGATACGTGTATATAGCATTTTCAAGTGTAATTTTATAGCGTTTTGTAGCATTTATTTTTGTCTACCTTCAAAACCTTGTGTATGAACTTTTTCTTATTTTTTATTTGAAATTTGGTCATCAAGATTAAATAAAATTTATATATTCCATGGAAAATAAAATGAAATGGGTCTTGTAAAAAAAATAGCGCTTTGTAGTATCTATTCACAAAACGTTATTTTCACATACCTCTAATATAGCACATTATAGCCCATAGCACCATTGCTAATGTGTGGGTGATCTGAAGCTGTAAGGTCTGCCTTCATTCTTCATATAATCATACTCACACCAGCACACGTACAGCACACACGTACATTCAGATTTTTATGGTCCCAGTAATCTTTATGAAATGGTGTATTGTTATAGTGTTAATGTGTATGTTAAACAACTTTTCTGCGACGAACATGGCCTCATATTGACATCCGTTTTCTTCGTTGGCATAGCCCGACAACAAGGAAGAACAGAATGGTTTCTGGTGAATGGTGACACTGGGTGTCAGGGGGCGAATTTCGACCACCAGAAAATTTTGATTTTTTTTTGTACCAGTGAATTTCATCATTAGTGAGTGCTGCAACAAGCGGAGAACCAGAACTTATTTGTGATTTAAAAGCTGAGAAAAAACGTAGTATTTTATTTTCCAATCTTCTTCAACGATACACTCCCTCTTTTGGACACTCCAGTACCGTATTTGGTAACAATATTGTTATTGCTTGATAGTGAGCATATTACTTATTGTATACGGGCAATCCTGACTTAATTGTCAGGTTTCCAAGGATTATTTCCGTGTTTATAATGTGAATACTACATATTGTGTCCTTGCGTTTGTGCCCTTGCATTTGTGTCCTTGCCTTTGGAGTTCGGGTATTCCCTCAACTAAATACCTAGTTCGACACCTCAGTGAATTGTTCAACGAGAATTTACATGCAGTTGTAATCATGGGTACTTTTACAATAATTATTATAGATTGTGTTTCCCTCAACATCAACTATATATTAAAATAATTAATTTTTAATCTACGGGCGTTACAGTAGTAAATTATGAAACAAGTCATGATAAAAGATAGGTAGTATAGGTAATATATTCTACAATTTGATTGTCAGATCGGCTCGTTTAACCTTGTAAAGAGAACTTGTTATATGCAATGAGATGGGAGTGTACCCCATAATCAATAGCTGCAGAGACGAACAAGGCCAATAATTCCAGTCACGAAGAAGAACCAATTTGCAAATTACCACGCTGATTTGCCTCTCGTAAGACACTGCTCGAGTGTGGTAGGTTCGTTAACTCAATTGATATCTACACGGTGCAATTTAGTGGGAAGGGGGGGGGGCTATTATGATTGTCACATGTCATTACTCATTATAGCCATTAGTATAGCTAGTCACTAGACTAGCTACAATCTTAAGATTCCTTCCACCAATTCCGTTCACAGTCAACCACGGTCATGATAGTCGCGGAGTCCAGGGGGGGGGGATGGATTTATGTTATTATTCAGCAAGTTTGCGATCGTAGAAATTCTGTAAAAGGCTACACCACCATACAAATACGATTATAATAATTTAAATTATACTGATTTTGAGGCATTGCTCTGCGTTGAATTGTCTGCATATCGTCAGAGATAGCTCAGTGTGATCCAGTAGGTATCGGATTCCTATCACGTAACCGGCAATCCTGACTAAAAAGTTTTTCCAAGGTTTTCTCAGTCATTATGGAAATGTTGGGATTGAGGGCACTTAGACGTGCCTCGGCTAGGCCTATTCCCTTCACAATACTGGAACCCCTGACGAGGGTCACGCTGGCTGAAGCTGATAGGCATCCTTACGACATGCTGTGCAACTACCATGGCAACTACATCATATCTGCATAGCATGTAACAATTCAAACATACATTTGTGTTGATTAGATGAGCGTAGCGAGCGAAGCGAAGATTCCATTTCACTACACTGGAGAAAAAAATCCGGAATGTTTTTTTGTTTTGTATTTTTGGCTGTTTTTTAACACGATTCCGGCTAAACCGATACTCCAATTGCGATGAAATTTTGTGGAGGCCTTCAAAATCTCTGAACTTGGAACTACCACGTTTTTGAGCGCAATCAAAAAATTATTTCTCATGAAAATCGCAATTTTACGATTTTTTTCGATTTTTAAAAACTTTCTTCGACTTATAACACCTACATGCTTTATCCGATTGTAATGATTTTTTCACAGAACCTTAATTTTATGAATTCATATATTCGTGTGAAATTTGAGCGTAATCAAAAAATTATTTCTTATGATAATTGCAATTTTACGTTCTTTTGTTGTTTTTTTAAAATTCCTTTGACTTATAACACCTACATGCTTTACCCAATTGTAATATTTTTTCACAGAACCTTAATTTTATGAATTAATATATTCGTGTGAAATTTGAGTGTAATCGAATAATTATTTCTTTTGAAAATCGCAATTTTACCCTTTTTTGTTCTTAAACAATTACGCTCATCCAACAACGCGCCTGAAAAAGCGTTTGCGAAGGTTCCTAGTGAGAAAGAAACAAGCATGGATACGGTATACGGGACTCGGGAGTGCTCAGAAGAGGGAGCGAAGCTAGTTAATAATCAGATCGTCGAAGAAGAATACCTCGCCGTGAGTTGATAACTTGGATGGCGGCGCCGAGTAGGCTTACTACTTAGCTTAGAACGGGTTCGTTGCATTCGCGCGTACAGTAATGGTGGAGGTGCCGGGTCTTGAATTTTCAAACTTTCTGTGGGGCTAGCAGGGTCACCAAAAACAACGTATCATTCTTGTTAAAGGGCATTGCTAACAAAAAAGACCGCAACTCAAAACGGACGTCGGATTCTGTTATTATTGTGAGACGTGACACATGCTTGGACGGACGGACGTACAGAAAAGTGATGCAAAAGCTCCCTAATGAAATGTACTAGTTAATAATAGTGTTATTAGTAATGGTTGAATGCTTCGAAACAGCAATGGACATTATTTGTTACAAGTGGTTTCTCACAGGAGACGAACGAATGCCGCGTGGTTGCGTCAGATTGACCACAAAAGACCATACATTACAATTGTTATTATCTACACAATTCTAAGAAGAAAAAAATGTGGCCAAATTACGTGTGACGGCAAATAAACAACACTCATTATGAGATACAACTAACATTTTCTTGCCAATAAAACATGCCATTAGCCCCCGTTTAGATTCAGAATAATAATAGGAATACGATAGCAAAAGAGTATGCCGATTGCGATTTAGAAGAGGACATGGACATATTTGAAATCATACCGAATGCATCGGGATTACTAGGCGAGATGTACTGATTGTCACAATGCACCAGAATAGAGATGTCTTATCGCCGGGTCAGTATGCTCAAGAGGCAACACTCTAATAGTACAAAAAATGAGGATCCCGGGTTCAAGGCCCGGTTGCAATGGATTTGAAATATTTGTATGTAGGTATTTTTGTTTTTTCGCTAATAGAAATATTACAGAATATGACAATTTCAACTTAAGTTGACTTGGTTTTAGGTAAATTATTTGTTAAAGACCTAACCCAGCAGTTGCATAATGCCTAAGAAACTATTTGTTTTTGTATCTGATAATGGGGAAAGTTTCATCTAACCGGAAACTTTATGCAAATCTCGTAAAGAGTTTCATATCAACGTATATCATTATTTAAATAAGAATGTAGAATTATAATAAAGAAATGTGTAAACGGTGTAAATTAACATTAGTCAGACGCACAACAAAAAAGGCTTAAGAAAGAATGTCCGCTAACTATGTTCCTAGGGTGTTAGGATTGTGGAGGGAATGTCCTAGAGGACTCAATCATAGCATCGCTGACGAAAACCCTCAGTCAGGATTGCCGGTTGCGTCATTTGAACCCGTGTCACGTATGTGAGTTACATTTCATCTGTCGGTGACTTGCTATCCATTAACTTGCTATGACTCCAGTGTTTCAAACTGCAATTTTAATTATTGTATTGTGTGTTGTTTTGATTTCAGTCTGGCATTGCACCTGCCTCCACCTGCACACCCACCAGCTGTTCGAGCGACGCTCAACGCTCATTGGCCTCGCCGCAATGCCACGTCACCGCACCTCAGCAACCAATCAGAAGCGCGGAGTTGATCTTGACTCTCCGGTTTGAAAGATCGCGTCAAATCCAGGGTTGACTCGACTGTTTGTTATCAATGACGGTTTTAAAAGAGTTGATCTGAGAAGTATTGTTCTTGCGTGTGGTTCGAGTCAGTGCGGGAAACAGTGGTCATGCTCGAGGAGGGCTAGGCCTACTCACTACTCAACTTAGAGTGTGTTTCAAGGTGTCAATTAGAACGAGTTATTCGACGGGAGTGGTAGCATCAGTGAAATGATTTTCATACAGCAGTTGGTGAAATCTTGGCAGTGGGGAATAGGCAAAACGGTATGTACAATTTTGTTTTGTCTATCATGGTGATGGTATTTATTGGTATTTATTAAACATACATCCTATTCAGTTATAAAATGCATACTCAATAATGAACTATAGTTAAGTAAAGTTTGAAATAGTAATATTACAACAATGTATAACAAGACAATAATATTGGTAACAAATTCAAACTGGAAATTAAATTAACTTTATGAATGAATGAACCTTTATAATATATTTTAATGCCATGCTATTCAGGACGATATTGTGGTGATATGCGGATGAAAGGCAATATTTACACACACAAAAAACGCTTTAGGCCTATACGGGAGTCGAACCCTTGGTGTCATATTCAACTGCGGAAATCGATTCTGCCTATGCTTATAACATGTTAACTGGTATCGTAGCATCTCCTCTTGTAGACCAAGGATATTTACGAGTTTTTCCCTTCACAAACTTTGGGGCAATGCTAAGTTAGGACCGGTGTTACTTTTTTATTAACTCGCACATCCACTCCCAAAAATATTTAATCTGCACAAAATTATTTTTACCTGTTGGTTAAGGTTTTAAAACCTGTACGCACTTCGATTTTCTATAAGATTTTCAACTTTCAAATATACATTTTGATTTGAAATCGGTTCAGTGACGACCTAAAAATAAAAATAAAATTTGTTTTTTGGGGGATGTGGAGCAAGTTAATTGAAAAGTAATCCCGGGCCGCACTTAGCAGTGCCTCAAAGATTGTTAGGAAAATACTCGTCAATATCCTTGGTCTCCAAGAGGAGATGTTACGCCTACGTGAGAGACGATTGCTTTTATACGTGTGTGTTGAATTCTCTCTGCCTAGAGGTAGTGCTAACAAATAGGGCTACTACTTAGGCCCTATACAGTACACTTGTACGAGCACAAATAGAAATCGTTCTCAGCTATGAGCAGGTAATGCAATATGCAATCTACCTGTATCGTATTGTGCAATTTGAACTTGGGCGTTATAAAACAATATCAGAGTGATAAGTCGATATAAAAGCCACGAGCTAGAGCGGTAACCGTCAGTGGCGTAGGAACCGGGGTAGGGGGGGGGGGCAGGGGGGCAATACTAAAGTGAGTTAAATACTAGGAAAACGCTAAAGTCCCGTCGCGTTGTTGAGCGAGCACCGGTACGTGCAACACGACCCGAGTACGACATTCCCATAATGTTACATGCCAATAAGTCTTTAAGGTCTTGACCGATTTAGCTGAAAATATGTAAAATAGGAGAGAATGTTGTACTTATTGACCCTGCAAAATTTCATAACGATCGAAACATTTTTATTTTTTAATTTATTTTTTATAACCAACGATCGGATTTTGTTCAAAAACTATACAGCAACCCGCATAGGTGGTATGTACATGTGTGCAAAATTTCAGGTCGATCAGAGAAACGGTGCAACCTGTACCGAAGCAGTAACAGAAAAAACAAAAAAAACAGACATTCGAGCCATAAGAGTCAAGTGGAGATGCTCGCTACGCTCGCTCAATTAATCCCAGAATTTCCGTAGTAAATATGCACATACACATACAATTCGACAGTCACCTTGGTAAAACGAATATGTTTGCCTGTAGGGCTATGCTTGATCGTCCTTACTCATTACACAAAATAATTTGGTTGAAATTTACTAAAGTAGGCCACATCAAATTAACTTTTTAAGTTTTTAGATCGCAGATAGTTGCTGTAAAACCTCGTTTACAGAGTCCGAGTGCAGTTAAAACATAACGAAATAACTGTGGTATGGTGAAACATTTTGCCCTCCGGCGGCTGGGAT
The DNA here is from genome assembly GCA_024449915.1 of Sweltsa coloradensis. Lineage (NCBI taxonomy): Eukaryota > Metazoa > Arthropoda > Insecta > Plecoptera > Chloroperlidae > Sweltsa > Sweltsa coloradensis. The sequence continues at coordinate 37,022 of JAMZAV010001407.1, forward strand.
TTCACCCCAGACCCCAGCTGCCGCCCACAGAATCTGCTAACAAATTTGCCTCCCCAACTTCCTAAACGTTCCTACGCGCCTGAGTAACCGACAACCATTTCTAATAAAGACTAGAGGTTTGCTCTCGTATAGCCTACATAAACAATTCATAGGAAAGAGTCGAAATATTGTTTGATATATAATAGTGTGTAATATGTAATGTGTATAAGTGTAATATAATAGTGAAACCGGAAGAAGATATAGAGTCAAGAACTAAGATTTATGTGGACGATATAGTAGTATGTGGTGAGACAATAGAAGAAGTGCAAGAAGAATTGGATGAGTGGAATAATAATAATAATAATATAATAATAAATCGATTTTTAGGATTTAGGATTTTTGTACAATAAACAAAATTGGTAAATTTGGGAAGTTATTTGTGATTATTCCGCAATTTTTTTTAGAAAAATGTGTAAGAAAAGTGGCCATATCCTTGCTTAACCACGCATAAGTGCATATCAATCAGATGACAACAGATGCAGGAAAACTATCCGGAAAATGCCAAACAGGTATAGCTGACTCTTATATCATATACTAGGAAAACGCTTAAGTCCCGCCGCGTTGTTGGATGAGCGTAATTGGTAAATTGAGCTGCCATGTGTTATAAGGACTTTCTGTTGTTCTGTGAAAAAATCATTTCTAAGTCTGTTGAAGATTTTTTTTAAATAAAATTAAATTAAATAAAAAATTAGCTAAAATTTTTAATTTTTTAATTAATCGTAATTTTAAAAAAGGAAAAATCGTAATATTGAAATTTTCATAAGAAAAATTATTCGATTGCGCACAAATTTTACACGAATATATTAATTCATAAAATTAAGGTTCTGTGAAAAAATCATTACAATCGGATAAAGCATGTAGGTGTTATAAGTCGAAGGATTTTTTTTAAATCGAAAAAAATCGTAAAATTGCGATTTTCATGAGAAATAATTTCCGATTACGCTCAAAAACGTGGCAGCTCTAAGTTCAGAGATTTCGAAGGTCCCCAGAAAATTTCATCGCAATTGGAGTATCGGTTTAGCCGGAATCGTGTTAACAGACACACAAAATACAAACAGAAAAAAAGAAAAACATTCCGGATTTTTTTCTCCAGTGTAGTGAAATGGAATCTTCGCTTCGCTCATCCAATTAATCTGATTATTTAAAAATTACTTTAAATCGCGTATTTCCGGTTCCGCCTAGTCTGCCTTGGCGCCCCCTGATAAGCAGGGACGCATGCACCGGAAGTAACAGGTACCGAGGCATTTAATCAGCAGAGTCGGTAATGATACCATATTGCTTACTGTCTTCTACGAGTTCTTGTTTTGAAACGTGTAATGTTTTCGTTTCTTAGCTGTGCAATCAGAACATTCTTGCCTTGATATTTTATTTTTTAAGTAATGATATTTGCTCGTTGTTATTGTCAATGCATGCAGGTTTTCTTACCTTGATCATTTTTATAATGTAATGATTTTTGCTTTTGGGTTTTGCAATGCATCTATTCTTGCCTTGATATTTTATTTTTCAAGTAGGGATTTTTGCTTTTTGGTATTGCAATGCAATAATTTTTGCCTTGATTGTTATGCAGTTATTCTTGACCTATCATTATAGTGCAGTTGGTCTTGCCTTGATATTATAATGTACTTCTTTATCTTTTATATTATTTTAATGCAGTTATTCTTGACCGGATAGACAGTCTAGCAGTCGCTATTGCGATGTTTATTATTACAATGTCTCGACGTTATAGTGCAATAATTCAGTCAGTTCTTGTTGTTGGGTGGGTAGACGGTCAACACCTACAGACAGACAGATACTAGGACGCAATCAATATGACCTTGACACTGGAGATTATAATACGACGATGTGAAGTAGCTTTTCTTACCTTTGGCATCAAAATACAGTTTTATCTCAATCTGACATAGCAATGTAGAGAAGTTCTCTATTATTTATTCGTGTAGCTGTTTATTTAATATTAATGTCCCTATTATTTTTATTATTCATTTTATCATATTATAATCATTATATAACAATTAAAAGTATTAAAATAGCACTTATATAATTATTGTAAAATGATCGTACATGCATAGTAAAGTTGACCGTGACACTGAGTAGTCAATCTCACTTATATCATGATTATAAAGTTAGGCCTTGACAATCAAACATGGTTATTCTCTTTCTTGCCTTGATATTGTCGAGAGAGAATTATTAGAACAGTGCTTTGGCTCTTTCTCTGACGTTAGTGTAGGCCTACGCATTATTCCACGATCAAACAGCACACAGCAATACAGATAATACCTTTCTAGTGTAGAAAGCTTTCATTACATATGTTGAACAGTCAGTGTTATTCTTTGATTTCGTTTCTTGATATTGTAAAGTTCAGCTATCATTCCATGAAGATAACAATGCAGGTATTCTTTGATCTCGTTTCTTTATATTGTAGTTAAGCTGTGATTCCAAGAAGATTAAAATGCAGTTATTCATTGATTTCGTTCCTTGATATTGTAGTTTCGCTATCATTCCATGAAGATAACAATGTAGTCTTTGATTTTGTTTCTTTATATTGTAGTTCAGCTATCATTCCATGAAGATTACAATGCAGTTGTCTTTGATCTTGTTCCTATAAATTGTAGATCATCATCATTCCATGAAGATAACAACGCAGTTATTCCGTTTCTTTGTATTGTAGTTTAGCTGCCATTCCAAGAAGATTACAATGCAGTCGTTCTTTGATTTCTATCCTAGATATTGTAGTTTATTGTAGTTTAGCTATCATTCCATGAAGATAAAAATGCAGTAATTCTTTGATTTGGTTCTTTGATATTGTAGTTTAGCTATCATACTATTAAGATTGCAATGCAGTTATTCTTCGATATATTTCTCTGGGATATATTTAAAGATCGTCAAATCCACTGAATTTCACTACGATGCTGGACCACTTTTCGAACTCAAATCTACACCCAAAATTCTTCGTGGGGTTGATCTCAATTAATTAATGTGTGCATGCCGAAATCACAGAACATTTTTACGTTTTTAATCATCGTTTCCAACACAAGATTTATATATAATTTCAAAAACATCTCTGTGAAACCACTTTACGATCATCTAATAAAAAAGTAAGCAATATTTTGACAATGTGCTCTGATCGAGCAGTGCACACATTCTAAATTGACGCACTGGTGCAAACCAACCACAACCATTCGTCAATCGTTCCAGAATAAACCCCTGTATTCTGCATAGGAACCTGGTTTGTCCTAGCTCATACAACAAGGTATAAAAAGCTGTTATTCCCAGTGCAGGGTAGGAACTTTAAAAAATAAAACATATTATTTCAGTGATTTTAAACGTTCCCATAAAGTTTCATCAAGATCGGAGTAGCCATTTGCCAAATATCACGAAAATATCTCTTTAAAAATCGAAAACAATCGTAAAAATACGATAATCATAAGAAATATTTGATCGATTGTACCAAAAAACGTGCTTAGTCTAAGTTCAGAGATAACGAAGGTCCCCTCAAATTTTCATCAAGATCGCATATGCCGTTTGCCCGGTAGAACGCGAACAAACAGACAAATATAAAAATAATTTAAAAAAAAAAACACCCGAGCTAATTTTTTTTTTGGGGGGGGGGGGGTCAGTGAAATTGACGTCTTCGCTTCGCTCCTCCAACCACACTAAAATTACCGTTTAAAAGATTGTATCTTGTTACTGTGATTTTACACGAATTTTTCAATTTTTTTGATCATGAAATACTTGAAAATTGGCGTTTTTGGAAATTTCTTAAATCGGCTTTAAACTTGCTTCTTTTTATTCCACATAGATACTATAGCATCATACCAATCAAAAATGACCCTTTATTACATCGTGCCTTGAAACTGTGCACAAATAGGCCTATACACTCAAACACGCAAAATATGCATTCCAAAATCACACCCCTTCTTGGTAACCAGCATATTTTGACCGAACCACTTACCCAAATTGCAAAACAAAACATAGAGGATTTACATAAAAGGATGTCAATTACGTCAATAAAATAATAGCAAGTATGGTTTTGGATCAAAATCCTCCAAGATCACGGGGCTTAAAGATCGTTCCCATGTTATTTCATTCGGGAGATTTTTGTCGATGGGCTCGAAAAATACCATGCAAGTTCAACACTTTTCCGGGTCATGGTGGACCCAATAATTTTTCTGTTAATTTCTAAATTCATAACTAGTTAGCCTGAATGAAATATGTTTTTTGACTTCAGCGGGTGAATACCCCTTTAAGGACTGTTACAGTATAATCATTCAATTGGCATGAGCACTAAGTTCATCTTTCAATACCGGTATTGATATTGCAGTGCGGTTATAAATCTATTGTGAAATACTGTAAATTAGACCTTGACCTTGAAATGCCTCTATAAATTTCCCATCTATAAAGGAATTTTAAGCAATTTCTCTTTTTAATTTATTTTTGATTACTAGGCCACTTCGCGAACGCTTTTTTTTAGTCGCGTTGATGGATGAGCTTTTTTGCAAGTTTTTAGTTTGCGTGGAATCTCTTTACTTTTGCAAGTGCTTTTTGAGGTGGTTGTTGTCAAGTTTCTATTGTTACTTGTTAATTGTTATTATATACCTCAAAACTTGTATTAAAACCTTTATTGATATGGATTCTGGCTTACTTTTTCAACTTTTTCTTTTGAAAAGCAATACATCACCATCACCTTAATGCCCATCCCATGCAAAATTTGAACGTTGTAGCCCCACCCGTTTGGTCAGAATCGGCCCAAATGCCACGAAAATATCGCACTAAAAATCGGAAATATCGTAATAGTACAATATTCCTGAGAAATATTTATTTGATTGTACCCAAAAACGTGGCAGGTCTAAGTTCAGAGATTTCGAAGGTCCCCTCCAATTTTCATCAAGATCGCAAATGCCGTTTTCCCGGTAAAGAGCGAACAAACAGGCAAAAATACAAACAAAAAAAACAACCGAGCTCAATTTTTGGGGGGTCAGTGAAATTGAAGTCTTCGCTTCGATCATCCAATTACCAATTATCATTAGTATTCCGTAATTATTTTACAATTAATATTAATAATAACAATTCTTTATTATTAGCCGAGTTTAGCTATTACTAGGCCGCTTCGCGAACGCTTTTTTTAGTGTCGTTGATGGATGAGCTTTTTTGTAAGTTTTTAGTTTGCGTAGGACCACTTTTCCTTTGCAAGTGCTTTTTGAATGCATTGTAGGTGATTGTTGTCAGGTTTCTATTGTTACTTGTTAATTGTTATTATAAACCTAAAAAAAACTCATATTAAAACCTTTATTTTATGGATTCTTGCTAGCTTTTTCAACTTTTTCTTTCAAAAAGCAATACATCACCATTAACCTTAATGTCCATGTAAAATATGAACGTTGTAGTCCCACCCGTTTGGTCAGAATCGGCCCAAATGTCACGAAAATATCGCACTAAAAATCGAAAAAAATCGTAAAAGTACGATATTCAGGAGAAATATTTCTTTGATTGTACCCAAAAACGTGGCAGGTCTAAGTTCAGACATTTCGAAAATCTCCTCCAATTTTCAGTAAGATCGCATTTTATGCCGTTTGCCCGGTAGAGTGCGAACAAACAGAAAAGAAAAAAAAACATTGGAGCTAAATTTTTTTGAGGGGTAAGTGAAATTGAAGTATTCGCTTCGCTCATCCAATTATCGATACAGAATATAATATGCTATATACATACTTAATATTAGAACAATCAGACAATAATTAATGTATAGCCCTGACCCTTCACAAAATAATAATCAGATGTTTTTACCTTTCTTAATATAATATTTACACTTTCTTTTAAAAGACCCAACATTGTCAGATTCCCTAATGCAATTTAGCAGTTTATTTTAAAGTTTAATACCCTTCACAAATAACGACTTCATTGATGCGCTTTTGCCCCTAAGTTCAATATACACATTATTATTAAAACATGCCCTGGTGTTGTGTGAAAGATATACCTTTTACTAAACAACTGTACATTTTAAATATTCAGGCAGCATATTGCTTAACATTTTTTGTGCACCACCACCACAGTGCACCCTTTCTTCAACATTCATAAAATCCAAATAAGTGAGCATTGCACATATTGGTGTATATCCTATTAGGAAAACGCTTAAGTCCCGCCGCGTTGATAGATGAGCTTTTTTGTAAGTTTTTAGTTTGCGTAGGACCACTTTTCCTTTGCAAGTGCTTTTTGAATGCATTGTAGGTGATTGATGTCAAGTTTCTATTGTTACTTGTTAATTGTTATTATAAACCTAAAAAAAACTCATATCAAAACCTTTATTCTATGGATTCTGGCAAACTTTTTCAACTTTTTCTTTCAGAAAGCAATACATCACCATAACCTTAATGTCCATGTAAAATATGAACGTTGTAGCCCCACCCGTTTGGTCATAATTGGCCCAAACATCACGAAAATATCGGGAAAAAAATCGAAAAAAACGTAAAAGTACGATTTCTATGAGAAATATTTCTTCAAATGTCCCTAAAATCATATCATATCTAATTTTAATGATTTCAAACGTTCCGATAAAGTTTCATCAAGATCGGAGTAGCCGTTTGCCCGGTCGCGAGCCAAATTCACGATAATATCGCATTAAAAATCGAAAAAATCGTAATAGTACGATATATTCATGAGAAATATTTCTTCGATTGCACCCAAAATCGTAGCTATTCTAAGTTCAGAGATTTCGAAGGTCCCCTCCAATTTTCATCAAGATCGCATATGACGTTTGCCCGGTAGAGAGCGAACAAACAGTCAGACAAAGATACAAAAAAAAAACACCCGAGCTAAATTTTTCGGGGGGTCAGTGAAATTGAAGTCTTCGCTTCGCTCATCCAATAATACGCATTCCTCTATTCTGAAGTTTTGTAGAAGAGACAGGTCTGATTTATTAGCTAAAGTCAAGCATTCTCAAGGAAGTCACTTTACACACAGTTCACAGTCACACATTTAACGTTGAGTCACTGTGGATGGTTCTCCCAAGGCCATCCATGATACATTATTCCATGGCTTCAGTTCACTCCCTGAAACTAATGGCAGCTCTGTCGTCGTCTGGAACCCCTTCCTTGACTACCTCCCCGCGGCGACGACAAGACAACAGAGGATGTGACACAGACAAGACGACCACGACGTGGGGGAACCCTGCCCTCCCCATATGCTTGTGCCTGTTCTGACCAGCACAGCCTGTCCACCCCTTGTTCCCCAGCGTCATCCCTTACGTCCGCCTTCGTCTCGATTAGCCAAGTTGCATAAATATGAGACTTTAAAGCAATATCCATCCATCCATGTGTTGGCATTGATAAAAGAAGGGGTAGCGTTATGGCGGCCATACCAAGGTCATCCATTGATTTACATTTATTCCCATGGCTCCAGTGTTGGCATTGATAAAAGAAGGGGTAGCGTTATGGCGGCCATACCAAAATTAGGTTTAAAAACCTGTCAAATTGGAAACACGTACAGTGGAGTTAACATGTATGTGCTTGTTGTAATGCTTAGTGGAACCATGGTCTTACTTTTACCGTGTTTCGAGAGGAGTCCCTAAGCATGCATGCTCAATAAACTATCATTAACAATTTCAGTCACATATAATGTGTATTTAAGATAATTATTACACCAAAATAAGACCACATTGTATTGTTTTATTCAAGTTTAGAGCTCTTTTGCTCGTATACAGAATATTGATTTCACGATTGTCCATTAATAATAATTATTATACTCAAATAGTAGACTAAACAAACTTATGCCTACTTTAACACACTACTACAAACTTACTTAGATTAGTTATTAAAAATTAAATACAGAAATATTTATAACCTGTTATTACAAATAACTCTCTGTTTGAACTCAGCAACGTTTTTCGGTTGAGGGTTGAATACACTTTTATCTAGCTCGTTCCAACTTTTAATAGTCGATCCCACAAATGAGTGTTTCCCAACATCCGTGTTATACCTATGTAAAATTAATTTTTGACCGTGATCGTGTCTCCCTTTATGTGCTGCATCTTTAAGTCTATCATTAATGTCTACCCAGGCCGGTTCACCTGCTTGAGTTTTAAATATACTCCATAATTTTGAAATTTCCTTCGTTCCTGCAGTGGGACCCACCCTAATTCTAAAATCATTTCTGAGGGGCTGTGTCTTGGACCAAATTTTCCTAGCACCTTCCTTGCAGCCCTTCTTTGGACCATTTCTAGACTTTGGATATGAGACTTTGTATGTGGGTCCCATACCAAACAGGCATATTCCAATGCTGGTCTTACTATCTCTAAATATGCTTTTTCTTTTACTACTGAACTACTTCCTCTAAGATTTCTCATTATAAAATTTAGGCTTTTGTTTCCATTTATTATTACTCTGTTTATATGATGGCTCCAGTTAAGTTTTGCATTTTTTTTTGTTTACTGTTTTACGATTTGTTGAACATGTGCTACGATAGGTCGTACATTCTACATTTATCCATGATAAGCAATCACGCAAAGTTGTATGCAATGGCTGCTAGTGCTGGGATATGAACGCGCTGAGTTTCACATCAGTCTTGTTTGTTTGAGCTGGGCCAACGTTTTGAACAATGTTAAATGTGCATTTAAAATCGCACGATCGCTAAATCCAGGGAATTTTCGCATACATTCTGGACAACTTTTTCACCTCTAATTTTCACCCCCGAAATTTTACAAAATAAATGACATTACGCAATTACGCATGTCGCAGTCAGATAATATTTCTCCCACTCAAGCTTCGGAAATTTACAATGCTTTGAAATATGTTCCGATCACGACAAATACACGTTCTAGAATGGCATGTTAGTGCTAACCACAGCTCCATAGGAGAAACGCTAGAGCTACAAATAGATCCAGAATAAACCTCTGCATTCCGCATTATACGACATGGTTTGTCTAAGCTCATCCAACGTTAGATCAAAAGTTCTCTACATAAATTTTAAATTTTAAATGTGTTTGACTTTGATGTAATTGTAATGGTTCTGTTTTAATTTTTGTATGTAAAGGTATTAATTACTTTTCATGTGAACTCTTGTGCAATAATATGGGAACACGATGATAATAATTATATTGGAATTATGGAAATTTTCATTGTATCTTTGAGAGAAATTACTTAAATCACGCATTCCAATTATTTACTTCAAAAACGGTATAACGCCTGATCTAAAAACTATTATGAGCTGTAAAATATTTAATATTTATTTACAAATTTAAAAGTTTTAGCAGAAATATTTATAAAAACATCCTGTTTTCCTTGGTGTGTTAGGCTAATGCGTCTCTGAACTGTACACACTGAAATACACTACTATCATTGGGAACATACTCAATGCTGCTATACTACTTAGATGATATATTAGAATACGTGGTCGCACTATAGTACACGAGCAATAGCATTTAGTGGCTTCTTCCTCACGATATATTATGTGTAATTACATGGAGAACAGCGCGATTTATATTACATTGTAATGAATGAGGAAACAATTCCATTATTATTATTATTATTATTACATTCTTGTATTTGCAACAGAATCAATTACGTCATGTGCATAATGTAAACAATAAATTGAATGCAATGACGTTTCATCTAATAAACTAGTTTTAGGTCTACTACGCCACAAAAAAAGAAAACATTATTGCATACACAAGGTCACCTAGTTTCTGTAACTGACTATATCATCTACGCAAGAAGATAAAGAACCTAGCTTACACATCTGATCAAAAGATTTCGATTTCAAGTTTTGTTCTGGCATATATTTTACGTGCAACATTATTACAAAATCATATAGTTGATTTGATTTGTGACCAGCAATTGGTTCTAGTAATTGCGCTTTATCTTTGGTCATTCATTCATTATTTCGAACGAGTCACAATACTTGAATCTGCAACAATCGTTATCGTGTTTAACAATACATTTTGATACCCTACCAATGAGGTAGAATAACCCTCTCTTCTATCTCGATGTACCATAGTTCAAAGCACGGTTTCGGGACTAGACAAAAAAGGGATCGAAAATTAAAATAAGATATTTCTTTCCGTTCAAATCTCGTTGTTAGTGGCGGTGCCGAGTATAAAGAGGGATACACAAATCAAAATGACGCATAATGCAGAGGTATTGGTAGTCTGGTTCATCTGGAAGCTCTATCGTTTGTTCTATCGGGTTGTGGTTTGCACCAAAATGTTAAGTAGGAATGTGTCTATTGCGCGATCAGAACACATTTTTCAAATAGGGCATTTTTTTTTCCAGTAACTGACAGAAAATTTAGCAAAACGCGACAAACGACCGTAATTTATATCAATTTCCCTATAGCAATTGTGTAGGCGATATTAAAATCTTGAAATGTGCTCTGATCGTGCATTGCGCTCATTCTTTATAAACAATATTAAGAATTCAAATGTTTTGGGAGAAAATTGTCCTAGTCGAAAGGTGACCCAGAATGTATGACAAATTAGCTGAATTTTCTGATCAAGCGAATTTTTAAGACATTAAGAGAGTAGGACATGCGTTTTAGGCAAATTGCTCTTCGCTCAGCCGACTGACACCACAGGTGTTTGAAATTTTGAACATATGTCAGGAATGTGGAAATATAGGGCTCTGCAGTAACACATTTCCAAATTTTGTTTTAAATAATAATAAAAAATTAGTTTTTACCAATTTTGATTTCGTTTAAAAACTCCGAAATGGACTATATTCGTGATTTTTAACTGGCTGATTAAGACAAAATTTTGAAATTTATGACCGCAGGGCTGTCCATGTGTGCTTTATTGCCAACTTTGCAAAGTTTCATATACGTCGGATGTATCTTGGCCGAGCGAATAGCTATTTGCTAACTGCCAAAAGTGTGAGCTGAAACAGCCGTCTTATCTCATTGATATGGCGGACAATGTCAACGAAAAACCGCAAGCCAATCGGAGCTCGTCATTGAATTCATTTATATGATACGTTCACAATTCTTTGTCATATTCACACACACAGGCAGGCTTGTTAGTAGGTAGACTTAGGTAGAATTCTAGGCTCAATATGCCCTTCTTCCGACTATGTGCCCAATAGCAGTAACAAGATCAATGTATTCGACTGATGGCTGAAGAACTCCTCGGGAAAACCTCAGTCTGGATTGTCGAAAACATGAATCATTTACTGGCCCTTAAGTCAACAATCTATTGAATAGAACTCACATACAACAATATAGTGTGGTCGGTAACCTCAACCGGTTTGAGTAAAAACTACACAAGCCATGTCATTATGCATATTATAAACACGTAATTGACAAATAGTTAACAGGCTATTAACTTATCGTGTCTAAGCTTTCAATGTTGTCCAACAATAAATCACCTCTAACCGGTCGTATTGTTGTTTAGCAATGATTGGGACCCTAGTCTAGCGGACAGTCGTACCAACTCTCACTTTCACCACGTGCGATCAAAAACCCTTGATTCATTTACTGACGAGAATTATTTCGACGAACCGCTAGTTTGTCCGGGAATTCCAATTGAAGTTATCGGTAAATGGCAATGACTGTTACACATAAAGTTTATAACCAGGAAATCTACTGTTTTCAGCATATAGTCATTGATAATATATGGAATTGAAATTTAAAATGATAACGGGACCAGTAAATTACTATTTAGACATTTAATACAATATTTAGTATAATTAAGATGATATTGATAGACCTACATACAATTAAGGTCATACAATGTTTATTTTCTTGTCAAAGTTAGATTTAGTGGATAACAAGTATAAAAAGAAGAAAGGAATCTAATCTTTGGTTGGCAATTCATGTAAAGAGAGAGAATAGGACACATATTGACAGTTGGCAAAGCTATTCGCTCGGCCAAGGAACACCGGCGAATATGACACTCATGAAAGTTGTCAAGAGAGCATGCATACATGGGCAGCCACAATCACACATCACAGATCACAGATTATCAATAGTTTTTGTTAATCAGACAAAAAATCACGGAAATTGACAAATTTCGACAAACGACAAATTTTAATTTTTAAAAAACAATATTTTTTGAAAATATATATTTTTAAAGAAAGGTGTTACTGATGTCCTATATCCCCTTAGTCATGATTGCCAATAGACGGAATTATAATGGTTATCTTCCTAATGAATATCGAGTTAAACTCTGTGTCCAATGTATTATTGAAGGTCAAGGTTACCGATGAAGAATGCAGTTTTTGTAATTTTGTTTCGCAACCTTTGAATGTATTATTGTCACATAGCCGAATATATAGGTGATCTTCCCTCGTCAACTGTAACCTCTTCACTCTTCTTGATGTAATGTGATGGTAGAAACAGCTTTCACCATTCCCCACATTCCTCCAGACATTCTCTTACTTGTCAGACGTTTCTTATTGAGAGTACAGTTCATCCCTAGTTTGTTCTTAGTACGCATGTAGCTTCGTTCTCTGATGTAATATATAACCACCAACTTACTTTCTACGTTGAATGTGGTATAACACCGTGTACGGGCATTTTATATAGGCCTGGGAAAACATATCGATATGCGGGAATGTTTTCGATTTCGATATTTGGACTCCATATCAAAATTTAGAACTTTAGATAAATAAAAATAAAAATAATTCAAATTTCCCTTCAAAATTGAAAAAGTAGAACGAGCATTGGAATTTGAATAAATGTAAATGTGCAAGCACATAATGCTGATCTAATACTTCAAATTTCAGTTGCGCGTGCTTAATTATGGTGGAGGTGCCGGGCAGTTTATTGGATGAGCGTAGCGAAGATTCTATTCTACTACACTGGAGAAAAAAAAACGTAATGTTTTTTCCCCTTTTTTTCTTTTTTTTTCTGTTAGTATTTTGTGTTTGTTAACACGATTCCGGCTAAACCGATAGGGAACCTAAGTTTTGAAGGCGGGAAGGAAATTGGTTCTCTCTGGTCTCAGCGCCCATAAGAATTAGCATGGTACGAAAATGTAACTCGCCGTATCTTTTGACTCGCGCAAAAGAAATCTAAACCAATAACATCACAAGATGCACAAGTAAAGTAAAGAAAAAAAAGTAAAGAAGATGATGGCATTCTACTTTGCTTGATGACGCTTCCTAAATTCAAACTATTATGAGTTAAATGGATCCATGTTTGCGCGCTGTCGCAAATGTACTCTGACTGAGCGGCAACCTAAGCAAGACGCAGCCACGTTGTGTACAGCTGTGGCATCCTCGCATACCACGCGCCTGTCCATGGTTGCTAAATGTACTTCGCATTCAAGATTTTGTTGACACATTAAAGGATATGTTATTAGTAATATATAATCTAGTACAACCCAGTGACCTCACAGTAGCCACAAAGCAAGTCGTATACCAAATGTTATGCTGATGCCACGGACAAAATGTTTTTACGTGCTTTTTCATGAGCAGTTTGGAAGGTTTGGCAACAGTGTAAATGTAGAGTTCACTTCAACTCAAAACAAATGTCATTAATATTTGTGATAGAGCAGAGTTATGTATATCCACGCAAAGAGGAAAGATTATATTTTCTTACAGTATGAATATAATTCCGGTCCGTGGTCGGGTTCTCGCGCTATCGCTTACGAAACATTTAGCACGGGTTAATCGCCTATACCACGCTGACCGGAGAGAACCGGACAACGCCCACTTAGGTTCCCTATTGCGATGAAATTTCATGGAGGCCTTCTAAATCTCTGAACTTAGAACTGCTACGTTTTTGAGCGCAATCGGAAAATTATTTCTCATTAAAATCGCAATTTTACGATTTTTTTCGATTGTTCAAATTTCTTCGGCTTATAACACTTACATGCTTTATCCGATTGTAATGATTATTTCACAGAATATTAAATTTATGAATAAATATATTCGTGTGAAATTTAAGCGCAATCGAAAAAATATTTCTCATAAAAATAGCAATTTAACGATTTATTTTTATTTTTAGATAACACCTACATGCTTTATTCGATTGTAACAATTTTTTCACAGAACCTTAATTTTATGACTTTATTAATAAGTGTGCAATTTGAGCCCGATCAAAAAATAATTTTTTGTGAAAACCGCAATTTTACGCTTTTTTCGTAAAAAAAAAATTCTTCGGCTTATAATACCTACATGCTTTATCCGATTGTAATGATATTTTCACAGGACCTTAACTTTTTTAATTTATATATTTATGTGAAATTTGAGCTTGATCGAAAAATTTATTTCTTATGAAAATCACAATTTTACGCTTATTTTCCGCTTAAAAAAAACATACGCTCTTCCATCAACGCGCCAGAAAAAGCGTTTAAAAAGCTTCCTAGTGTGTAACTGCAATGTAAGTGCGCCTCTGATCCTCATGTCGTCGTCGTAAAAATTAAAACTAGGAAGCTTCGCAAACGCTTTTTCAGACGCGATGTTTGATAAGCGTAAGTGGTGCATTGAGCTGCCATGTGGTGTGCAGATTTTCTGTAGTTCACGAAAAAAATCGTAATTTTCAATTTAAAAAAATAAAAATTGCGATTTTCATGAGAAATGATTTTTCGACTGAACTCAAAAAAGTGTCAGTTCTAAGTTCAGAGATTTCGAAGGTCTCCAGAAAATTTCATCGCAATTTGAGTATCGGTTTAGCCGGAAACGTGTTAACAGACAATAAAAAGGATTTATTTCTCCAGTGTAGTAGAATGGTATCTTCGCTTCACTCGCAACGCTCATCCAACAATATTACCAAGCGTGTCTCACAGGCTGCAGCCATAGCAATGGGAAATCGAAATCAATTTAAATGCCATCTGCATAACACATGGCAGCTCAATGCCCCACTAACGCACATCCAACAACGCGCCTAAAAAACGTTTGCGAAGCTTCCTAGTAAAATATACGTCACGACTTTAAGAAATGGTGAGTGCCGGGTAGCGTATAGTTAGATTCGTCACGATTCTTAGAAATGGTGGAGGTGCCGGGTAGCGTATAGTAGATTCGTCACGATTCTTAGAAATGGTGGAGGTGCCGGGTAGCGTATAGTAGATTCGTCACTACTCTTTGAAATGGTGGAGGTGCCGGGTAGCATATAGTAGATTAGTCACGACTCTTAGAAATGGTGGAGGTGCCGGGTAGCGTATAGTAGATTCGTCACGATTCTCAGAAGTAGTAGAGGTGCCGTGAGAACGTAAACATCATTATTTATTTTGGTGATTTTAACCACACATACAGAACATTAGGCCTACTTTGTTTTGAAAACAGCTAATTTGTTTTTATATAATAAAATTTTGATACACCGATATCGATGATTGAATGATTAGCGATTAGCCATTGCCAAAGCGTTATGTGCGGTTCTACCTATGAGTGGCCAATATATTGGTATATGGTCACTTCACGGTTGGAACGCATTGTCAGTGGCGTAGCCTTGACTTGTGGTGAAACGAAGAATCTAT
This sequence comes from Sweltsa coloradensis, assembly GCA_024449915.1. Classification (NCBI taxonomy): domain Eukaryota; kingdom Metazoa; phylum Arthropoda; class Insecta; order Plecoptera; family Chloroperlidae; genus Sweltsa; species Sweltsa coloradensis. Next base: position 52,455 of record JAMZAV010001407.1, read on the forward strand.
GCGTATTTGGATGATTGTAATGATCGAGAAAACTTCAAACACACATAACAAAAACTTGTAGAAATACAGCCAAACCTTACACACTCAAAAGGAATGAGATCTAAAAAAGGGCCAAGCTCATCTACCCTTCCACATAAACGTACAGTGTCCCATAACAGCATCCTCGAAAAGCTTGGCAAAATAGAATTTGCGATTATTAATTTAACGTAATAGTTTATCCAAGTTCTTTTTTTCTAATTAATTTAACGTAATAGTTTATCCAAGTTCTTTTTTCTAATTAATTTAAACGTAATAACATGCAAATTCTATTTTGCCAAGCTTTTCGAGGATGCTGTTATGGGACACTGTACGTTTATGTGGAAGGGTAGATGAGCTTGGCCCTTTTTTAGATCTCATTCCTTTTGAGTGTGTAAGGTTTGGCTGTATTTCTACAAGTTTTTGTTATGTGTGTGATCTCATTACTTTTTCAAGTTCCATTACAAAATTATTTGCTAAAATATAATATTTTTATCAAAGTTGATTTAAATTCTATGGTATTAGCAGTAACAATATAGGATGTAAAATATCTAGACCCAGATTCATGTACATCCTGGGTATAGGTGGTATAACCATGGTATAACGACGGTATAAGGACTGGACCCCAATTCTTGAGTTCGTGGGAGATGAGTTGAAAACGCAATTTGAAAACGAAGTCGTTTTCGTTTTCGAAGGAATTGGTATTCTTGAACGGTATCGTGTAAAACGTCATGGGTTGTGAGTTGAAAGCATTGATATTAATTAAACCCCTATAGTAGGCTAGATTAGCAGTCTCCTATACCTCCGCACAGGCGCGAGCGTAGCAAATTGAAGACTCAACCGGCCCATTTCAAGATGGCGATTTGGTGTTTTAATTTATGCTTTTTTAATGCAATAAAGTATTTTACTGGATTGTTTGATATGGTTTTAGCTTGTGCAGCATGGTATTAAACAAAAGAAACAATACGAAGTGATTGCATAAGGGAATTTAGTAATCATTTGGTGTTAAAGGCTAGTATGCTTACCTGTCAACCTGGCGGCAATCTTGAGAACTATTTGGCCACAAATCGCTCCCATTTGATTAACATGTAAACTGTCATTTTAAGATGGCTTCTAATTGTACCGGAAGTGGACCACCGACTGCTGGTCTAGCCAATTATATAGGATGTCTATGGTTGAAAGAGTATCACGAAATCCAAACACTTTAAAAAGATTTGCGTATAGCAAAGAGCTCGAAAAAGTTCTATATTTATTCTAGATGGCAGTGCCTTCATAAACGCGGGCCAATCGAAAGACAAGTTGTATGAAATGATTTGATTGTTGCAATTATGTAAACAAACAGTTGAGCAAGTTCATATCCGAACAATGTTGTGCTGGCATAGGGTTGGCTAGGCTTGTCAAACATGTAATGTAAGTATGAATTTTACTAGTCCTATAGCCAAATGGAACTTTAGACCTACACTTTTGCATTATAAATAATTTTCCACATCTGGGCCTAGGCCAGGGACGGTTTCTGATTTGTTTTATGAGAGTATAATGACACCTTTTCTCGTTCCACACAAAGAAGAAAAATTTTAAATGTCCGCTATTTGTTTACGTATCGCACTTTCCCGCCTAACTCTGCTTATACCGTCAACAAGTGTCAAGTAACTATGGTTACTTGTTGATTGTATGCCAAGTGTTTAAGGCTTATTTTAAAACCTTTATTTGGAAGCCTTCCAACAAACTTTTTCAACTTTTTTTTTCAAAAGAGACTATATTTCTATAACCTTAATGTCCATGTAAAATATGAACATTGTAGTCCCACCCGTCTGGTCAGAATCGCGGGCCGACGTATTAGATGTTAGCAGTAGCAGTATTAGGCAGTAGTAGGCAGTAGCAGTAGCTAACATCCTTAAAGTGATTTTTGAGCATGTTTCAAGCCATTTTTTCACCAAGAAGGAATAATCGTACCCCAATAAAATTTGGCATGTGTTGTCAGGTACCTAAATCCCCTCGATTGTGATAGTTTTCAAGTTCACATCACGTTACATGACGGCTGGGTAACACCTCGAAATCACCCCAACTCTGCTTGGTGTATAAGGTGCTTGAGTGTGTAGCGCACCGCGGCTTGGCTGCGGCGCCCTAACGGGCACCTAGATTTGACTATCCTCAGAAAAATTAGTCGGGTGATCTATAAAAATGTATATTGTCGGTTTGCCTGTTTGCCTGTTTGTTTGCTCTCTACCAGACAAACGGCTACCATTGCGATTGAAATTTGAGAACCTTCGAAAACTTTGAACATATGATTTCTGGTATAACCGAAGAATTGTGTATCATGAAAATCTAACTTTAGCAATTTATTTGTATTTTTCTTGAGATTTGTCTGTTTCTTAGCCTATGACCGACACACGATGATTATGATTTTAATGAAACCTCGTGTCATTTTCAAAAATCATTAAGCCCATAAGATGACCGTTATCCCGTACGGCCAAACGCGTCTAGTCCAAAATCGACTCAAATGCTGGGTATTGTGAACCCCTTGCGGGACGGCGCCGTAGGAGCCCTCGCCGTAGGGCGGCGTAGGGGGTGGGGATTATTATTTTGCTTTACAAATTCACATTTCACTTTCTTCAATGATTAACTAAACATTCAGACAAGCATCATGTAATTACTTTGCTAATCGTAAACCTACTAACGGGTAATGATATGCAACACAATTAGTCTTGTCGCCCTTATTTAAGATAAGTTTATATTTATTATTACAAATTAAGTTATAAATTTGTTTATGAAAAGGTAAAGTCGTTTTATTAGTTGCATTATTTAAAAATAAATTTGGACAGCATATGTCCCGACTAAAACCAATCGGGATGCGGGACCTGACACCTAAAATCGGGACTATCCCTATGTTAACGTGATGTCTGGCCCCTGAAGCGTGCTCGCGTTGTACGCAGGTGAAGCTAAGGTGCGGGGCGGCGAGGTCCTTCCGAACATGATTCCCTCGGCCGGAGAACATTATGCTCGTCGCTTGTCCTAGCCTCTATTTGGTGGAGGTGCCGGGCACAAACACATTCATACTTTCAGGGGTTTCTAGCTTATAACTTCATAAGTAGTGAAGGTCCATGCACATCAATACTCCATTCCTTAATGATAGCCTTGACACCTAACCCTGTTGAAGAGCAATGTACTAAAAAACGTTTGTCAATCTAAAATCGTGTACGGTGTTATCGTGAGACGAAATACACGAACAGACTGACGGACAGCCGACGCGAACTCATAACTACATTATCAAAACATGTCACTTCTCATAACTCAACTATGTGACTCATGGTTGATAACATAAGGAAGTTTATGGAGCTTTATAGTCACCACTTAATTTAAAATAGTTTTATATCAATTATTTTTGTATCCGTGTCCCACTAAAGAAATATTGGTCTTCATGGAGTCAAAAGAAATTGACACTGAGTGCATTATTTTGTACAATCTTCCAGATCGCCGCCACAGTTGCAGCACACGGGAACTCGATCTCCGTTGGACTAAGTCAAGGCTATTCTGCAGTTCTTCTGCCACAGTTGAAGAACGACACGTCACTGGGAATCTACATCACGGACGAAGAAACATCATGGATAGGTAAGCTGAGAACTCTGTGTTGGTTATTTTACCACAGTTCTACGTGACACACGAAGAAACATCATGGATAGGTAAGCTGAGAACTCTGTGTTGGTTATTCTACCACAGTTCTACGTGACACACGAAGAAACATCATGGATAGGTAAGCTGAGAACTCTGTGTTGGTTATTCTACCACAGTTCTACGTGACACACGAAGAAACATCATGGATAGGTAAGCTGAGAACTATATGTTGGTTATTCTACCACAGTTCTACGTGACACACCAAGAAACATCTTGGATAGGTAAGCTGAGAACTCTGTGTTGGTTATTCTACCACAGTTCTACTTGACTTACTTAGAAACATCATTGATTAGATATGTTGTTGTTCATGATTGTATTAATGTCATCGGTTCGAAGAATCACTCTCACGAAGTCATGAATCGAATATGTTATATTATTACCCAAGACATTAGAGAATCTCAATACAATAGACAATCCCGGCCTTGGAACCCGGCAGGTACTCGTAACTTCCTTACGGGTCACACGTGCTGATGACTGTTGAGTGATGAGTAGAGGGTCTTTATGGGGCTTGCTGTGCAATGCTAGTGATTTGACTTTTCGGAATAACCGCAGAGACAGATAAAATAATATGTAAATCATTTTAGAAGCTATTGTATTGTTTCCTGACTTCTTGATTTCCTGGTATTCGTTATCGACCAGGTAGATTTAATGAGTTCTCGTATAGCCATCTGTGGCTTTACAAGCTTAGCTGTTCCAAGTAACAACACACACGCTGATTTACAATGAGGATTGCGCATTGAAACAGACTGACAAATAACTACAAATTTGTTTTTGACTTAAAAGGATTGATAATTATAGTGAAACTGTTAAAATTTCGAATGTGGAACCATTCTATTAGAATGTTGTGGATGTTGTCAAGCAAAAATAGGTAACCAAGTTAAAAACATGAATTATCAAATACTTTTGTGTATATTGTTTAATGTTTACTCAATTGCAAAAATGAACTCGGGGAATTTTTACGTTAGTTATATTGTATGCGAAATAAAAAATCTTTAAAAATACATTAATTCAAGTATAAAGTATGAATGAGTCGTTGTTTTAAGGGCGAAATAAAAATCATTAATGTAATTATTTATTTATGGGTTTTATAAAGCATTACCGAATTATAATAATATTATACAGTTTACATATAAAATGCTTGATGCCCTTGATATGAAATTAAACTTATTTCATAATATGAACTAGACACTATACTACTTATTAACTAGAATATCTATAATAGCACATCAAATAATAAACACAACCAAATACAGGAACTAATATACCGCTGCAAATGTTTACCAAGTAATTGGACAGAATTTTTTAGTATTAAAATTATAAGTTTTCCTAATGCAGTAACATAATATGCAAGATACATAATACAGTTGGATTAATGCTAAAGAAAACTAAAACTACTAGAACTAAAATAAAATAAGATTTACTAATAGTTACCTTATAATTAGAGATGTGCAAAAATGGTGAGAGCGAAATTAGCGATTTTTTTTTTAGTTACAATATTCCCTTCAAATTTAGTTTGCACACACACAAAAAACACATTGTTTTAAATTATCAGTATAGGTATATCCCAAATGCCAGATTAATTAAAAGAAATACCAGCACATGAGAGTGAGATTCAGTTTAAATTTTCAGCTCATTTTCAGCCTTCAATTTTCGACTACCCGGAAATTTTTTTTACCACTTGGTATTTCGACTACCCGGCACCTCCACCAAAATTATGAAATTATGTTTTTGTTTAATGTCAATATTTTGATATGACATATTTTGAGCTTACTCGCGTTCAATCGATTATTACGATCTCAATCGCTTTTTATGACCCTGCACCTCCACCACATATACCAGCCAAGATTAATTTAATTTCGACTACCTACCCGGCATCTCCACCAAACCTTTGGAGAAAAAACAGAAATTTCGAGAACTAATTCGCGTTGAAATACATAATTGCTAATTTCACCACTAATTTTACGGTATCAACTAAAATATCGCGAAAATTCGCGAAATGGAAATTGGTACTATTCAATCACAATTCAGGTGATTCATGTGCAAACTGAATTTGAAGGGATTATTGCAACAAAAAAAAAATAGCGAATTTCGTTCTCACCATTTTTGCACATCTCTACTTATAATTGGATGAGCGTAGCGAGCGAAGCGAGTGAAGCGAAGACTTCAATTTCACTGACCCCCCAAAAAATTTAGCTCGGGTGTTTTTTTTTTTTTTTTTTTTTTTTTTTTTTTTTTCTGTCTGTTTGTTCGCACGATTCCGAGCTAATGGCATAAGCGATCTTGATGAAAATTTGACAGGACCTTCGAAATCTCTGAACTTAGACTTGCCACGTTTTTTTGGTACAATCGAAGAAATATTTCTCATGAATATCGTACTTTTACGATTTTTTTCGATTTTTTGTGCGATATTTTCGTGCCATTTGGGCCAATTCTGACCAAATGGGTGGGGCTACAACGTTCATATTATACATGGACATTAAGGTTATGGTGATGTAGTACCTTTTGAAAGAAAAAGTTAAAAAAAATTAGCCAGAATCCATAGAAATAAAGCTTTTTATATAAGTTTTTTACGGTAAATAATACCAATTGACAAGAAACAATAGAAACTTGACAACAATCACCTTCAATGCGTAGGCAACAAAACAAAGCACTTGCAAAAGTAAAGATATCCCACGCAAACTAAAAACTTTAAAAAGCTCATCCACACGCGGCGGGACTTTAGCGTTTTCCTAGTATAAACTAGACACTTTACTACCTATTAACTACAATATCTAAAAGCACATCAAATAATTGGATGAGCGTAACGAGCGTAGCGAGCGAAGCGAAAACTTCAATTTTACTAACCCATAAAAAAATTTAGCTCCAATGTTTTTTTGTTTGTTTTTTTTTTGTTTGTTTTTCTGTCTGTTTGTTCGCACGATTCCGGGCAAACGGCATATGCGATCTTGATGAAATTTTGAGGGGACCTTCGAAATCTCTGAACTTAGACGTGCCACGTTTTTGGGTACAATCGAAGAAATATTTCTCATGATATCGTACTTTTACGATTTTTTTCGATTTTTAGTGCGATATTTTCGTGACATTTGGGCCGATTCTGACCAAACGGGTAAGGCTAGAACGTTCATATTTCACAAGGACTTTAAGGTTGTAGTAATGTATTGCTTTTTGAAAGAAAAGTTGAAAACTTTATCCAGAAACCATATAAATAAAAGTTTTAAATTAAGTTTTTTGAGGTATTTAATAACAATTTACAATAGAAACTTGACAACAATCACCTACAATGCGTTCAAAAAGCACTTGATAAGTAAAGAGATCCCACGCAAACTAAAAACTTACAAAAAGCTCATCCATCAACGCGACGGGACTTTAGCGTTTTCCTAGTAAACAATCAATTACAGGAACTATAATTATCGCTGCGAATGTTCACCTTGGAAGTTATTGGACAAAATTTAAATTATAAAAATTATAAAAGTTTTTCTAGTGCAATAACATAATAACATAATATGCGAGATACATATAATACAGTTGGGATTTAATGCTAAATAAAACTAAAAACTACTAGAACTAAAAAACTACTAAAAGTTACACTAAGTAAGCCTATTAATTATGTATTAACCTTAATCTATTGTATAGCCTCTATTATAACGGTGATATTGAAGTCTAATGCTGTAGAGTTAAATTCGCTAAATCTTTCTTGAATTGTGTTTTGTTTTTAATTGATTTAATGGTTGATGGAAGGTTATTCCACATGACTGCTAGTCTGTACTTAATTGATCGTTTTCCACTTTCTCTTTATTGACACGTGGAATAAATAAGTTGTAGTATAAAGTATGAATAAGTCGTTGGTTTAATGGCGAAATAAAAAGTCTTAAAAATACATTAATCAAAGTATAAAGTATGAATAAGTCGTTGGTTTTAATGGCGAAATAAAAAATCTTTAAAAAATACATTAATTGGATGAGCGAAGCGAAGACTTCAATTTCACTGACCCCCAAAAAGTTTAGCTCGGGTGTTTTATTGTTTGTTTGTTTTTTCTTTTTTTTTTCCTTTTTTGTCTGTTTGTTCGCACTCTACCGGGCAAACGGCATGCGATCTTGATGAAAATTGGAGGGGACCTTCGAAATCTCTAAACTTAGACCTGTCGCGTTTTTGGGTACAATCGAAGAAATATTTCTCATGAATATCGTACTTTTACGATTTTTTTCTATTTTTAGTGCGATATTTTCGTGACATTTGGGCCGATTCTGACCAAACGGGTGGGGCTACAACGTTCATATTTCACATGGGCATTAAGGTTATGGTGATGTAGTACCTTTTGAAAGAAAAATGTGAAAAAGTTAGCCAGAATCCATAGAAATAAAGGTTTTAATATGATTTTTTTTAGGTTTATAATAACAATTAACAAGTAACAATAGAAACTTGACCACAATCACATACAAAACATTCAAAAAGCACTTGCAAAGGAAAAGTGGTTCTATGCAAACTAAAAACTTACAAAAAAGCCCATCCATCAACGCGGCGAGACTTAAGCGTTTTCCTAGTTTAAGTATAAAGAATGAATGAGTCGAAGGTTTAAGGGCGAAATATTAACATCAAGAACGATGTGGTATCTGGAACTTTTAGAGCAATGTTTCGTTGTGTTTTAGATAGATAGCTCAGAATACCTAATTACTAGTAAAACGCCAAAGTCGTTGTTAAACGAGTGAGTGACCTATGTGTATAGTATCCGGTATCATTCCCCATACTGGGCTTCATCCAGCCTTAGGTATATGGGAGAAAAGGCGATGTTCCCGAGTACTCAACACATGGCTCACTCACTCGTTTAAGAACGACTTTGGCGTTTCCTTAGTTATTTAATGCGAATCATGTTCAAAACGTATTAGCGTGAAACATTACCAAATTTCCAAGATAAAACAAAATCACCTAAGTTTTATTTCCCATTTAACACCCCTCAAAAATAATATGTGGGTGTAAAAATATAAAAAAAAAGTTCGAGCTAATAGGTATCGAACCCCAACCCTCCGTGCGGTAGTCTAAATGCTTACCAATAGGCCATGCAAGCCACGTAGTTCTCGTCCCACTAGCTGCTACTAATCAAATGCTATAGATATTTTAAAAATCACATTTTTATTTATTGTAGGATTACATCGCAATGAATCTAGCTGATTTTGTTAGCAGTTCTTAGTAAACTCGTACCGAATGTCTGTTTAAAATTTCAGCCCAATCTGTTCAGCGGTTCGGCTGATTTTCGACGTACAGACAGACAGACAGAATCACAGAATGAGAGCCGTTCGAGTTGAATGGAGACACTCAGTCGCTCCGCTCCCTCGTTTAATGAGTTATGTTATGTAAATAGCCTGCGAAGTTTTTGTTTTGATTATACATTAACATGTTACTCTCGTGACCAAACAATAAATTAAATTGTTGTAGAGTTTGGCAAAAGAAAAGTCAGTTTTCTTGCGTTCTTGTCTCTCTCTTCTTTCTTCCTTTCATTTTCCTCCAGTATTCAAAATTTGAATAACGTCTGTTTGGCACAGTTTTGTCTGTAATAAATTGCCAGATGTTCAATCCATTCGCGCCGTTGATTTTATTTAATGGCACTCATAGTATGGAAATATCACATCCCTAGACTATACTTTTGAGCTAGTCTGCGATGAACGAACGAAAGGTGAACCCTGCAGTGTGGAGCCTAATTCCATAGAGGCGCTTATATTATATCAGTTTTAGTGCGTGATGTTACTTTTCTGTTTTGTCAGCTTCTTTTTGCATTTATATTTACTATTATGCATTGCTGAAATTAAGGTTAGATGAACCAAAAAATAAATCGAATTTTAATATTGTTATGAAAAGTGGCATCTTTTAAATATCATTAGTAACAAATTCTTTGTGCAAATTAATGTATTTGATTGAAAAACTTGCGTGTGTTTGTTGTGGGTTTGAATTTTATTTTATTTTTATATTTATTATTTATATTTGAGCAAGTTGTAGACGATTATTTTTTTCCGTGTAACTGATCGATGGATTATGTCAACTACTAATCCCGTCGAGACCGGCAATCCTGACTGAAGGTTTTTCAGAGGTTTTCCCTCAGTTGTTAATGCGAATGCAAGGGATTGAGTCCTCTTAAACAGTCCTCGGACATCCCTTAACAAAATGTCAATTGTCAATCCACAACACACCTAGTTAGACATCTGAAAGGGGGCGTGAATTGCAACCTGGGTAGGCTTCCCACGAAACATTATCATTGTCAACCCCTCCTTAGAAATTAATCGAAACCGTCGTATTTACTCCTCAGTTTAATTGATCGGACACACTCCCGTAGGTGTAACTCGCTATCCGCCACAAATACAAAAATTTGTAAAAAAAAAAAAAACGGCAGCCAAGCTCTCCTTCAAAAGTCTTCGGCTGTGAATGCTGTGAGATTTAGAAATTGAGCCAAGCTTTTCATTCTTTCTCCCTAGTTTCGCATTGAAAATAAGTAAGATCATTTCGCCTGTTGACGAGCTCCAAGCCAACCATTTTCGTGGTAAAAAAGTAAAAATTTTAAACTCAAAATCATTTTAAAAATTTTTTTTTTTGCTTTGCTTTTTTATATTGTAAGATCGCATTATAAACAGCACAAAAATATACGGTTGCATATTGTAAGGGTTAATTCTAAGGTTGAAATGGGGGCTAAAAGTCAAAATCTGAATTTTTACGTTGTAATGCATTATAACGAGCCCTTTGCTATAAAGTATGATGTATAATTGGGACGAGTAGCTTTTGATAAAAAAAGGGTGGACAATCTCCTTTCAGGCTATTGTAATCAGGGTAGGGTCAAAACCTTAAAAGTCCATGCAAGTTGGCTGAATGAAAGAGTATCTTTAATAAAACAGCGGAAAAAAAACTGCTTAAGTTTCAACTTCAGCTATAAGGACAAATAGATTTCTGAAATAATAGTTGGTTTACGATATTTTTTGCCAGACGATACAAAACTCGAAAAACTCGTATTTGTACCGTTTGAGAGAAAAAATCGTACACCAACTGTATTTTCAGAAATCTATTTGTCCTTATAGCTGAAGTTGAAGCTAAAGGTGTTTAGAAACTATGTCCAGAACACCGATTCACAAAATTTAATTTTGCACTAGCTGTACTGTCCACACTATTGTAAAAAAAGACGACATATAATGGCCGATAATGAAGTTATGTCCCGCCCATTTTTCCCCCCTGTTTTAAGTAAGGCCCTCTTTCATTCAGAAAACTTTTCAGCCATGTTTCTTTGACTTTCAAATTATCGGCCAGAGGTGGTACAATAGCCCTGTCAAAATTGCAATTATATTGTGAAAACGTTTTTATACAATATATTGTAATTACATGATACGACGAGCATTACACTGAATGCATGGCCATTTTATTGCTGATACCTTTTGTTTAAAATAGGGGTGTTTTTTAAAACCATATATCATATTACATTTACCATATAAACACATTTTAAAATACATTCGGAATAGAAGTTGGTGTTACGGTTTTATGAGGGCGTGTCTACATGTATACAAAGTCGTCTTACATTTTATGAGAAATATAAACAAATTACTGATGAACTGTACCTTGACTTGCTATTCGCTATCTGTGTCAGACTGCAAGTTTTGTAACGATATATCACATTCATTCTCATCTGCTGGTGGCATAATGGTACATCCCTTAAGTGTGCATGCATCGGTGCACATTAGGTTATTATCCAAGCATTGGCAATCAGGTAGCTTGCAAATCTTACTACATTTGCAGGCAAGAAGCTGCATCACTGCTTCAGGGGCAGGCGATCCAGTCATCCACTCCACCACGAGTTGTCCATCTGTATCCAATTTCCAGCCATGTCCGACAGGCCCAGGAATATCTTCGTTTCTCTCAGGACAACGGATCCAATCCAAAAGCGGATACGAGGATACTTATGTATGCCAAATATGCATCTGACAATGGCTTTACTTCGGCAGCCATCATCTGCATAAACGTTTTACGCTATGAATTATTTCTCAACAAGGAGGGGGGAGGGAGGATTTATTTTTCTCAACTTCCACCTTGCAAGGACTGTTTCTTTCAACACCTTAAACGGGCAAACTATCAATCAGCAATTTGGATCCGTTGTCTTGAGAGAAACGAAGATATTCCTGGGCCTGTCGGACATGGCTGGAAATTGGATACAGATGGACAACTCGTGGTGGAGTGGATGACTGGATCGACTGCCCCTGAAGCAGTGATGCAGCTTCTTGCCTGCAAAAGATTTGCAAGCTCCTGATTGCCAATGCCTGGATAATAACCTTATGTGCACCGATGCATGCAAACTTACGGGATGTACCAATATGCCACCAGCAGATGAGAATGAATGTGGTATATCGTCACAAAACTTAGAGTCTGACACAGATAGCGCATAGCAAGTTAAGGTAGAGTTCATCAGTAATTTGTTTATATTTCTCATAAAATGTAAGACGACTTTGTATACATGTAGACACGCCCTCATAAAACCGTAACACCAACTTACTATTCCGAATGTATTTTAAAATGTGTTTATATAGTAAATGTAATATGGTAATATGGTTAAAAAACGCCCCCATTTTAAACGAAATGTATCAGCAATAAAATGGCCATGCTATTCAGTATAATGCTCGTCGTATCATTTAATTACAATATATTGTATAAAGACGTTTCACATTATCATTGCAATTTTGACAGATTTTGTCTTAAAGGCGATTGTCCCCCTTTTTTTTTTTATCAAAACTACCCGTCCCAAATTACACATCACACTTTTTAGCAAAGGACACGTTATAAGCTATCATTTAATATATGTGTGGACTTGCCCCCACATGCATTGCAACGTAAAAATCAGATTTTTACATTAAGCCCCCCATTTCGACCTTGGAATTACCCCTACAATATGCAACCGTATATTTTTGTGCTGTTTATGATGCGATCTTACAATTGACACATAAAAATAGTTTCATTTACTTTGATTTCTACAACTCAAAGTTACATTTTATTTGCATGGTTGCCCCCCCATTTCCCCACCCCGCTCCCCTCTTCAATTAACCAAAAGCTACCAAAACCAATTATACATCATACATTTTTGTAAAGGGGTTATTTCAAGCTTTCATTTGATATTTGTGAAAATGTAACCGAGCGGAGCATTGTTTTCTTGAACTCAAATTTACACATTTTGACCTTACCCCCCACTTTTTTGTGCCAAAAGCTACCCGACATTACAATACACCATACGTTTTTGTAATCGGGCCACTTCTAGCTTTCATTTGATAGATGTAAATATCTAATCTGGCATTGTTTTCTTGCACTAAATTTACACATTTTGACCTTACCCCCCATTTTTTGACCAAAAGTTTACCACCTCAATAATGTGTCATACATTTTCGTAATGGGGTCATTTTAAGCTCATTTGAATATGTGAACATCTATTCGGCCATTGTTTTCTTGAACTCAAATTTATACATTTTGACCTTATCCCCCACTTTTTTGTATCAAAAGCTACCCGACCCAATTAATACATCATACGTTTTGTAATCGGGCCACTTCTAGCTCTAGCTTTCATTTGATAGATGAAAATGTCTAATCTGGCATTGTTTTCTTGAACTCAAATTTAAACATTTAAAACTTACCCCCCATTTTTTGACTAAAATAAAACCACCACAATAATGTGTCATTCATTTTCGTAATGGGGTCATTTTAAGCTTTCATTTGGTATACGTGAGGACAATTGCCCGGTAAAATGAGCATTGTCAACCTCTTATGCAAGAACCTATTGTCGGCGAAGGCGATTTTTTTTTGCAAAATTCTATAGTGAAGCCTAAAACACGTTTAAATATCTAAAATTATATAACAGTTTATATATTTTATAGTGATAGTTGTCGGTGATATTGGTGGGAAGGCCCCATCGCCGAAGGCAAAATGTTTTTGCAAATTTGTAACTATGAAAGGCCTAAAAGCACGTATAAAAATCTAAAATCAGATAAATATGTGAAAGTGATATTTGGCTATGAATGACAATCGGAGCGATATAGGGTCATGGGGGGGGGGGCGGTCGCCCCTCCCCCCATCACCCCTTTCAGAGCGAAGTAGCACATGACTCAAATCAAGACACTCTTCACTTGACTGGGTCACACATTATTACGGCGCTGTCCCCACTCGAATCATGTGCTAATTCCCTGTGTGTGTCTGCAGTGCAAGTAGTTCAATGATCAAGGCCTACGTTGAAAATGTGAGTGATAGATTGTAGTAAACATGCATGCACGGGTACCAAAGTTCACAGATAGCAAAACCAAGAGAAACTACTAAATCAACCGATTGTCGAAGAAGAACGCACAGATAGTCTCATAAGGTCTCATCCAGCATTTTAATCTCTTGGTGGGTGTGCCGAGAACACAAAAATGTTCCTCTTAAAAAATGCTACTCCTTCCCATTTTTTAATTTTGGTGCCCACAAGGGTCACTAAAAACATTCTGTACCATCAATGTTGAAGGGCACTGTCATCAAAAATATGCTTGTCAATCTTAGTTCGTGTTCAGTTCTATCGTGAGGCCTGTTCTGATAAATTTAGGTCATGCATTACACTCGAAACACTCATTAGACCACATATTCAGCTGGTTAATATAGATTGTTAAACATATCGCGTCGGTTTTATTTTTACGTTCACACACAAAACAAATCGGTCTGTATTTTAATGAATGTTACTTGAAGCAGCATCATGCATCCTTGAACCACATGTTTACACGTACAGCTAACCAGTAAGGGGTATTAAAAACGGGATGGCAGTTAGCTGGCTTCAAGTTTTGTTGTTACAACAGTAGCGAAAAAGAACGAATGTGCCCATACTGAGTACCGATACCAACTAGGTAAGCTTCCAAATTAAGCTTTTTTTCAGCAGCGTTGTTGTGATGAGCGTATGTTTTTTTTTATTACGAAAAAGGCGTAAAATTGCGATTTTCCTAAGAAATTATTTTTCGATTGCGCTCAAATTTTAAACAAATATATTTATTCATAAAATTAAGGTTCTGTGAAAATATCGTTACAATTGGATAAAGCATGTAGGTGTTATAAGTCGAGAAATTTTTTAAAATCGAAAAAATCATAAAATTGGAGAAATCAATTTTTCGATTGCGCTCAAAAACGTGGCAGTTCTAAGTTCAGAGATTTCGAAGGGCTCCATAAAATTACATCGCAATTGGAGTATCGGTTTAGCCGGAATCGTGTTAACAAACAGACAAAAAGAAAAAAGATAGAAAAAAAGAAAGAAAAAAAATCCGGATTTTTTTCTCCAGTGTAGTGAAATGGAATCTTCGCTACGCTCATCCAAAAATCCAACCCGCGATTGCAGTCAGCAGTTTAGAAAATTCTCGTCAGCTGCAACCCTAGATTGCAATTGGCTCCGTTCAGTGATTGACTGCAGTCCCCAGTGTAATAGGCCTACGTCCCTTTAGTTAAGTCCGCAACGAGATGAGACTAACTGTTTTACATCTACCTTAAATAATATTCCGGACTGCGAAAGTCTCTTTTATGAAGGTTTAGGCCTATACATAACAATCCATTTCTCCATTGCTAGTAATACAATAAAGTGTTGTCTATTATAAGTTTACAGCTATATAACACTCTTCCAAGGGAATTAGCTTTTCACACACTTAGTTGTTAGTGGACTCGTAAATCATGAACTCAGCGGCACAAGGCTGAACACACGACAAATCAAGATTACTGATCAAGATACTAACCAGTTGCATTGCACTTGCGCGCCTTACGAGTTCAGTTTCCGGAAGTCGTGCCCAACCACTTCCGGGTTCGACAGAAGTGACTCGTGTGGGACCGGCAATCCTGACAGAAGGTTTTAATGATTTAAGGCGAATGTTGGGATAGGTCGGGCCCTTAGAACACCGATAGAAGTAGCTCTTGTGAATACACGACTACGTGAAGAGGGCGTCAGCATGGCAATCCTCACTGAAGGTTTATACAATCATCAGTCTTAGGTTGCAGAGTACGGTGCTACTAACAGCCCTTGGAGATGCCTAATAAAGACGGTTTGATAAACTCAGGCCAAATATTTTAATTAATATTAGGTATATTATATACACCAATCTATTTATACGTAATTTTAATTGGTATACTGATTCAAATTAATCTCATTCGTTATAAGCTTGTACAGGCACGTAGGGACGTTTTGAAAGATGGTGGGAGGGGGGGGGGGGGCAATGTGATTAGCAGATTTTTTAGGCGGCAGCTGGGGTCTGGCGCAATGCCCCAGCCGGCGGTTCGTCGAAGTCAAAAAAAAATTCACCATACTACAGTTATTTCGTCATGTTTTAACTGCACATACTCTGTAAACGATGTTGTACAGCAACTATCTGCGATATAAAAACTCATAAAATGAACGTGAAGTGAGTGACCCATTTTTAGTAAATTTCAACCTAATTTTTTATGTAATGACGAAGCATATAGATAGACAATCATATTCGTTTTACCAAGGTGACTGTCGAATTGTGTATGTGTATGTGCATATTTACTACAGAAATTCTGGGATTAATATTTAACTCACGTTGGTTTTGCCCCCTACCCTGCCCCCCTCCCCCGGGCCAAACTTGGGGGGCATTGCCCCCCTGCCAATGCCCCCCTGCCCCCCCCCCCGGTTCCTACGTCACTGAGCTTGTGGACAAACAGCTCTGAACTCCACCATTTAGGGTAACACCTGCTTAGTTATATGACATCAAATATGGAAAAAATGTGTGACTATGCGTCCCAGACTCGTATTAGTTGGGGGCACAGAAGCATGCCGGGGGCTGGGACAGAGCGACGCGTACACCCATAAAATGTTTTTTAGATCACACCACTGGTGGCCAGTGGCGTAACTGTTTTTTTGTTTTGTTTTTTTGGGGGGGAGGGGGGGGGGGGGGGGTCGAAAAAAATTCTACATCAAAAGATCAATGGTCAGAACGACAATATTTAGTGAAAGGGGTTTGTCGGTAATTCAAAAATAATGAAACCTCAATTGTTCCTGGATTCAAGACAGATTAGCAAAGTTCCGGACCACCGTGATGCCATCCCATGCCAATCTGCCGTGCTAACAAGAATGTCCGAATATCCGGTAAAAACTAACGTAACCACACCTTCACGCCTTCTCAGAATTGACCTTGATACAACAATTTTTAGCGAGCTTCGACCCCCCCCCCCCCCCCCCCACAGAGCCTTCCCCAGGCCATTATTCAATCAGTGGCATAGTGTGATGTCACCTGAATGCTCGAGTCTGAAGGAGCTCGCATCAAGGAAGTGATTGGTGCTCCACACACGACACGAGAATCTCACGACGGCGACCTTGCTCAGGCGGCGCCAAGGTTAAGTGCACAGGTTACGAGAGCACTGCTCAAGGTCAATGAACGCTGCAGAGTCACCGTGCTGAAAAGAAAGTGGTCCGTCATTCGTCCTTGAGGACGGAACAAGTGGACTTCCTATAGCCGGTGTTTAGGAAGGAACTAAAACTCAAAGAATTCACGGAGGTCAGGTCACTATGTTAAATTGCTTTTTACAAGGGTGACTAAAACGCAGAATGAATCAAATACGCTATTTTACATTACCTGCTCTTCTGCTTAGTAAAGCGACTAACAATCTGAACACTTGGCCGGAAGAAACATGCAACCAATATTCTATACATAATAGCTATGAGGTTTTTAAACTGTGTTGCTTTTTTGTGACTTCATAAGGGCCAATGACCTCTATTACATTTTAAAAAGAAACCAATTTAAAACATGCACGGGTACCGGAGTACCCGAGAGAGGGAGCGAAGCTACTTATAACCAACAGATCGTCGAAGAAGGTACGAAAATAAAATAATTCAACGTTTCTCCCCATCTTTCAAATCTCGTTGTTGGTGAAGGAGAATTTTTATAATAGGCCTACGTGTAACAATGCCAGCAGTCAGTGCCCAGTGGTGTATCCGGGGGGTGAGCATGCTCTCCCCCACCCCACACCCACCCACCCCCCCGAAATCCCAGATTTAATATAATATTCTGCAAATCATTTAGGTTTACGCAAAAAATTAAATTCACCTATTAATTACACATTAAAAACGTATTTTTACCCCCTTTGAATCGTTTGTCAAATCCCCTCCCCCCGAAATATATGCATGCATATACGCCACTGCCAGCAGTAATTGAAGTCTTTACGATGATGGTCCTTCCTTCCATTTATAAATATTATGTAAATATTTAATTTTATTCGTTTTTTAGGAGGAGAATAATTACAACCAAATAGTTCGCCAGTCAGACATATTTATCCCACGTTACTCTACTATGAAGGGAAAATGGGGGCCAAACGAACTATTTTGAACAAGCACGGACACGGGGGTACCAAATATAGGGAGCGAAGCGAAGCTACTTTATCAGCAGATTGTGCATATTGCATTCCAATCTTTGGTGGAGGAGACGGGTACGAGGAGAGCCCTCCACCTTGACCCCAGGGTCACGTATCATCGCTGTTCAAGGGCAATGTCGCATTTCAATCGTAGGTCATGTTCGGTTTTTATCGTGAGACGTGACACACGCACAGACGAACATGCAGACGGCCGGACAGAAAAGTGTTGTTAAAATGAGAGATTCGCACCCCTAAAAATGAACACACATTTATTGGCATACCTACATAATTTCCATACATTTGGAGCGCCGCCTTTGCAATAAATGTTGGAAACATCAATTTATTCTTTGTGAATAATATCGAACGGTTTGAATGTACACTGTTAGTGACTATAGTTCGCAGCGGGAACAAGAAGAGGTATTACATAAAGCAATTCTGTTTGTTGTATGTTGTTCTGCAAACAAATATCTGTGTCATGTGCATTTTTGGATGAGCAAAGCGAAGACTTCAATTTCACTGACCCCCAAAAAAATTTAGCTCGGGTGTTTTTTTTTTTTTGTCTGTTTGTTTGTTTGCGCACCGGGAAAACAGCATATGCGATCTTGACGAAAATTTGAGGGGACCTTCGAAATCTCTGAACTTAGACTTGCCACGTTTTTGGTACAATCGATCAAATTTTTATATATTATCTTACTTTTACGATTTTTTTTTTCGTTTTTTAATGATTTTATTTCGTGATTTTGGGGCCCCCCGGGCAAAAGGCTATCCGATCTTGATGAAATTTTATGGGAACTTTTGTAAAACCCCTTAATTTTCTTGTTGTTTTTAAAAATTTGAAAAAAATATTTTCATAGAAATCGTATTTTAACGTTTTTTCCACGATTTTAATACGATTTTTCGTGATATTCGGGCCGATTCTAAAAAAGGGGGTGGGGCTACAACTTCATATTTCACATTGACAAAAAATTTATGGTGTTTTTCCTTTTGAAAGAAAAATTTTAAAAAGTTGGTAAAAAATTCATAGAAATAAAGGTTTTAATATAACCTTTAACGGGTTAAAATTAACAAGTAATATCAAGTAACTATGAATTTGACAAAAATCCCTACAATGCGTACAAGAAGCGTTTTTGGGCTCAAGAATTTTAATTCTATTGTTAATTTGTATTACCATAGCAATTAAAAAAACTTTTTAAAATTACCCTTTTTTAACCAAATTGTTTGCGTAAGGGAAACCCTTGAAAAAGAAAATGAATCCCATTAAAAAACGTAGTAATCTTTGGACAGAAATTTTTTTTAAAAAAAGCTCACCAAAACGCGACGGGAAAAAAAGCTTTCCCGCGAAGGGGCCTGTAAATTCACGTATATTGTTTAAATTTTTTCTCCGAGGTTTACATCTTAATTTGAGTGCTTACGAGTGTGCCGGTAGTGCGTGTGCTTCTGTCTCGTGAAATTTGCAAGGTGTAAAACCAAAATATTTAAGGCCCCAATGCCTGAAAAAATAATTGATATTTTTAAAGGTTGGTAGTCTATCAAATCTGCATTCCTTTCTATTGAGTTAAATAAAATCGTAGTCAGGTTTTTAAAATTTTTAATAACAAAAGGGGGGGCGGCCCGGGTATAGGGCCTACTTTGTGGAAGGAGAAGCTTGAGAGGGGCCTGGAGGTGGATTCAAGTGTCCCAAAAATGTTCAAAAATTTACCGCCCAATACAGGGTCGCAGTTGCCTCGTGTGGCTGTGACTACATTTTGACTGCAGAAGCCCCGAAAGCGGCGTCTAGTCAGCCAGCGTAGCGCCAGATCGTTCACACTTACTCGACTCATGGGGCTCACTGTCGAACGAGTTAGAACAAGATATGTTATTTCTAGGAGAGTAGGGTGGCTGATTTAATACATCAAACCGTATTTTGTTAAAAACTCATTATTATATTAAAGGAAAAAGCTGATCATGTACATTATCGGGGAAAATAAAAAATGGAATTATTGTTTGCTGTAAATGAAGAAAGATTTAAAAAAAATTTCCTGACAAAAAACGTAGGGGATTAAACCCACGCCGAAATAGGTACCCGGTACCAGTACCGCCGTACCGCATATAATTAAATACTTGATGAAGACCTCAAGAGACCGGGTAACAGCTTTGAACAAAGTGGTGTATGTATAAATTCTTTGTAATTTTCCCATTTTATCTTTAAATTTGTGGATGTTTTTTGCTTAGTTAGGAAAGTACCATTTTATATTTATTTATTCTTTTATTTTGGCAATCTTCATTGGTAAAAAAGCAAATCCACCCCCTGTTTAAATTTAAACCCAGTGGCTATCCAGGGGGTTTTAAAAATATTATATTCTTCAAATCATCTAGGTTTAGAAAAAAAAAAATTAAAATTCATCTTTTATTTTTGTAACACATAAAAACCACTTCAAAAAACCCCTTTTTTTAAAAAAAATTGTCGGGGACTTTTCCCGTAATTAATTTTAGGGCTATTCTTTGAAATTGGGTGTGGCTATCGTTGGTAATTTTTTAAAAAAAATTTAATTCTTGCACATGGTATGAAAAAAAGGGTAAAATACTATCTATAATATATAAAATCAATTCTATGAACTGTACATTTTCCGAACCCCTAAAACTTCCACTAATATAGATAATTTACAATCGTAAAATTGTCCCCGCTCGGGATTCCCACGATTCATCCATCGGAGTAAGACTGGTAAAAACAAACAATCAAACAAACAACAACACAGAAAAAATAAAGCCAAACTTTTTTCTCCGCTTTGTTGTCACGTTACGCACTTCCATTGAGCGGGTCGGGGGAGGGGGGTACCCCCCCTCCCCACACCGCGCTTTGGGATCCTTCCCAAGTCTTTGATTTAGTCTCTCGCGTCTGCACTGCGCTCAGCCGACGTTGACCGCTGAGTCACACAATGGTCATAAATAAAACACATGCCCCGACATCGCACAAACATAATTGGACCAGGGAAAAAAAAGACGTCATTTCGAGAATGTTTGGGCTACTATAATAGCAACACTAGTCACGACACAACAATAATCAAATGATCGAACTAAGAAAAAGCCACCCAAAAGGTTGTTGGGGACTCAAACTAAAAAATGAAAAGTTATACATATGAAAATTGGGGGGGGTCAGTATCAGAAAATTTGTAATGCCGTTGACCGTTGTTTGTTCCATACAATAAGATAGGTGCCCTTTGGGGGCCCCGGGCACCAAGCAGTGGTTGCTAAATTCGGACTAAATTTACTAGAAACAAAATAGACCCATTGTCACTTTAAATTTAAACCAGGGATTATGACGGACGGGAGGTTAAAACTTTTAAAATTTAAACGTGCACGTAATAGTGTAGACCCAATTTGAAACAAAAAGTTGATAAATTTTTTTTTAAAATTAACTAAGAAACTAAAAAAAAATCTTCTACAATGTGTGTAACATTATAATCTATAAATATGTTGTTTATAAAAACAATTATAGTTATTTATATTAAAGCTCCTTTTTATGCTTTATAAACAAATGTTGGAGGGGGTTGCTTTTTTTTTTAATCCTTCTCGTCATTCATTATAATTGTAAATCTCACTTCACACTAAAATACTAAATTCACTTTCCCCCGTGACCGCATCGTTGCATATAGCTCGGCATTTTGAATTGCAGCAAATTAAAAAAATTGTTGCAAAACATTTTACTAGCTTGTGCAACGATGAAGTAAAAGGGGGAAATGAAATTAGTTTTAATTGAGCACAATTAAATAATTCAAAGTTGGTTTTTAGATCACAATGCCTCAATTGTATTGTTTTTTTTAGATAGGGGTCAAGTTGCGCTTTGTGATAGCCTATCCCCTTCATTCCCGAAATATATCAATTTCAAGTTTTAAGATTCAAAAACTTTTTGTGAATGCATACAAAAAATATTAACATTTTTCCAAAAAATTTTACATTTCTCTGTTAACTATTTAAATTTCTATTAAAAAAAACACTGCTTATTGGTTTTTAAACAACATGATTTTGCAACAAAAACTACAAACTTTTACAATGCTGCACCGTCCTCCCCCCGGGTGCGGAAAACCTTATTCTAGATATCCGTGCGAAAAGTACCGATTCCCAAATAAAAACGTTATTTACGTACCAAAAATTGGGGAAAAATATTTTTTTTTTCGAATTGTTTTTTAATGTGTATTTTTGTTTGGAGATTTCATCTAATTTTTTTCTGAAAGGACTACTTTTTAAGAATACAATGATTTGTAACTTTATTTCAAAAAGTTAAAAAAACCCCTATGCGGCCCCTCACACGGTCAATGTGGGAAAAGCCTAAAGTTTGCCCATATACTAACGTGATGAGGGCTCGAACATAAATTTTGTATAGTTCTAATCAACCCCCGCAATGCCAAAACCCCCCCACTGCATGACGTATGCGGGAACACCCTTTCAATGAGTTCAATTCAAAAGAGCAGTAAAAAAAAGTGATTTTAAAATTTTCATATGCTCCAAAAAAAATTTTGGTGTCTTTGTCGTTTCTTGTATAATCTAGGGTAAATATAATAGTATTCAAAGATGTTGGCAAAACTACAGAACGGACAGAGTTTTTTTGTTCTTTTTAAATTTTTTGTTACGAATTTGTTATGTATAATTGTGTGACACAAAAAACATTTTAAAAAATTAATAATTATGAGGATTGGAAAATACTAAAAAAATTTAAGCAATGATTTGTCATTTACCACGTCGGAGTGATTAAAACGCGCGATCCGGCCTTGAGACTGTCTCATCGGCGAGATTTGGGCTCGAGTCGTGGGAGGGGAAAGGACTATTAGAGTCAATGCGTTTATCTGTGTTTATCTGTGATACTGATCTGTGATGCAGCGACATTATTTTCTAAAACTAGAACGACTCAAAAAATGCGGACGGAATAAGCCATGCGAAAACTGCTTTACAGCGAAGGAATTTAATTTATAGCCTGGATGTAGTCCTTTTTTATAGATTTTATTATTTCTGGGATGCAACAGTCCCGTTTTGTTTTCATGTTTTCTATATTATTTATTATATCAAAGCTATCACACACCAATTAAAAGGAAATACCTGTAGACCGATTAATAACCCATATCCAAATTAATGGTTGGAAAAAACAGCTCAGACAGCGGGGAAAACTGGGTTTCCTCAGTTTTATACAATTTCTATATTTTGTTACCGTTTTCAAATGCAAAAATCAGGAAATTTAAATCGATTTTAAAAAAGACTTTTTACAAAAAAACATTAATATTTACCACCCCGGAAAAAATATTTACATTTTTAGATTCCTTGCGCTCTGGGCATAATAAAAAAAGTTTTTTGTGACGTGGTCATCCCAAAAGACTAATAAAGAAACGCTCCTATAGAACCCAAAAGATCGGGTTCGAGCCAAAAAGGGCATTTTTAATTGAATCTTTGAATGTTATAATTTTTTAGTACCATATTCACAAAAAATTGCGATACATTCTTTAAGTAACTATATTTCACCCTCATTGTGCGGCGTGATCTAATTTTTGAAAAGATGGCCATTGTAAAACAACTACCATATTTTAGCATTGCTTTTCATCGAAGATATATATGACCTATTATGATTTTGTATGTACGTGTTTTTCATTGGGCTCATCTTAAAAAAAATTAATATTAACCTGTTGATTGAAGCAAAACCTTGCCACATAACTCAAAAATGTCTTACACTGTTACGTGTTCTTAAAACAAATACGTATTAGGCCTATCATTGTTGATGTTTGATTAGTTAAAAAATTTCATTCATGGCCATGAAAACGTTTTTTAGAACAAAATAACCCCCGTCACTCAAAAAATCGTATCGCCAAGTGGCCACTTGCTGGGGCCCAAAACCTAAATAGCTGCAAAACAGCATTTGTAGTTCAGTATTTAGCGGTAACTACATATCGATTTTATAATTTTTTTTTTTAATTTGAAATAATTGTTGAAATAAGAAAATTTTGTTTTGTACTTTTTCCCTAAAAAAATTTTTAATTTTTTTTAAAAGCTCTAAAGTGAAGGTTAATTTTCAAAATATTGACCAAGTTCGCAATTTTTTATAAGACCATATTATGTACAATTTCGAAAATCGACAAAACATAAGTCCTAGTAAATTTTATCGGAATAGAGTAAAAAAAAATTATGCCGATATGACAGTTGTGGGCCGAGTTCTAACTGAAATGCTGAGGAACACTGCATCGCACCGATATTGTAGCTACTCCTGTGCAACCCTTTAAAATCTATGCATGCAAATTAGTATATCAGTGCAACTTCATGGCATTGCCTCGTTAGGCGAATATCGCGTCGACACGCCCCCAAAGCGCGGACACTGTTCTGTCACACATTCGTCGTTCGTAATCCTAAGTCTTGACTGAAGTTTTTCCAAGGTTTTCCTCAGTCGTTAATGCGAATGCAAGGGATATACCTGAAGAGGGGCATGAATTGCACCCTGGACAGGCTTTCCCACGAAAATTAATTATTTTTATTATTATTACTTATAATCTGGCAGGGGTTTGAAACAATTGTGCATTTAGGTATAACATTTAGGTAACCAACCCAACTCAGTTTTCAATCCTGAATTCGAGGGGCCTGTGTGATTTTGGAAATTCCAATGATTTAGGCCTACCCCTACTTTCATAAACAATACGATCTTGTTGTAGAGTTACTTTCCACATCGTTGTTGTGTCGATTTGTGAGTATTTTTATTGTGGTGAAGCGTAAATGTGTACGTTCGGTATGTGTCACTAATGAGAGAGTAGTAAAAATAAATTGCCGGTGTCAGGATCGAAGCAGGTATCTTCAGTTTGTCAGTCTCGCTCTCCAAGCTTATTGACTTATCAGGCATGTTACACATGTAAAGAGCAAGACAGTTCTTTCTTTCAGATACACACTTTAAATTTAATAACCATTATTATCGTTTGATTATTGAACGTTTATGACTCATTAAAATAATACTTATTACTACTACTACTTTCTAAGTAATATTAATAATCGTCATTATACGGAGAAAAGCAACGACATGAGAATAAAAAAAAACTTAATATTATGGAAATCAATCCAGAAAGTTATAAATCCATCTCAGCGAGGGAGTGTTTCCCGATTAATGAAATCGAGATGTACGGTACAGAAACACTAGATAAATATATATTGTATTTCTGGGTAAAATAAATAAAGAACTTAATGTTGTTGTTGTTGTTATTATCAAGGCCAATTTCGCACCCACCCACCCAGAAGAAAATAATTTGCTACTTCTAACAACAGTCTAGTTTCACTGGCCAAATCACCATTATGTTTCTCCCTCAACGTATGTTGTAAGTAAATCGCCTTTGAATAATCTAGGTGCGCGGAAGCGCACCGGGCCAAGCCACGCGCGGCTCCGCTTCCACTAAGCGCCTCTTACCGCACGCCTACATTAGCACTTAACACGGTGTTGCTGACGCAAAACCATGGGAGATAGAAACCTCCAACTTGCTTCAATCGATGGGCTTTTACTATGAGATGACCCATTTCAAGTTTCATCCCGATCTGCTGATGCGTCTAGAAGTTATTGAGACGTCAAGATCGTTCAAAAATACTTTCTTCTTCAGTTAGGTGGGTGGGTGGGTGGCTGGCTGGCTAGCTAGCTAGTTAGCTAAGGACGTATCAGTGTGTGGGCCCTCAATGGTCAATTTTAGAGAAGCCAAAATTTGCGCCGATGTCAGTCATACTCATCTCAGTGGTCATGTGCTTTACAAACGGTAATCGGATTAGATGACCGGAAGCTTAGATAATGCAAAAATAACAAATGATTTAATTCGTGTTTAGGTAAGAAACGGATTGGCTTAAAGTTACAGAATGACGTGTCAGTTTGAGGGCCCTCAATGGATAATGTTTGGGAAGCCAAAATTTGCACCGATGTCAGTCATCTCAGTGGCCATTTGCTTTACAAACGGTAATTGGATTAGATGACCGGAAGCTGAGATAATGGAAATATAACAAATTATTTAATTCGTGTTTTATTGAGAAACGAATTGGCGTGGGCCCCCAATGGATAAAGTTTGAGAAGCCAAAATAACAAAGCTTAAATAATTTGATCTTTATTTTAATTGACATTTGAGGTGCATACGAGTGGTGGTCGAAACAATAAATAGGTATCTTTGTGTTATTAATTTATAACTGCAATGCTCAAACCTTCTAATTATCAATGAGTGAGATTTTATTTTGAATCATTGTCATAAAATAATTTCCTCTACTTGAATGCTAACATCCATACCGTGTACGTTCTAAAGAAAATATGGATATACCGTACAAAAATGCAAAAACTTGCAAAAAAGGGGCCAAGCCGAAAACGAGGAAGATACAAGTAGCTTAACTGCATAAAGAGAGTGGTGAGATCTAGAAGTGTGGCCAAGCCCATTATTTTGTTTAAAATAATAAATATATTTATTAAAAAAATAATAAATTCATAATATATCGATATCCATATTATTATCTAACTATAATTATGAAATAAATATACTAACAAAAATAACATAAGACATTAAATAAATTTAATTAAACATTTACATGTGGAAATATCAAAATTAACAGACGCCATTCAAATTTAAAGCTTGGTGGATGAATTTTTTAACTTGGTTGTCGTTACTGACTAACCAAACACATAACCAATCCAAATCCATCGACCAAGTTTAATTTTGAATGGCGTCTGTTAGTTTTGATATTTCCACATGTAAATGTTTAATTAAATTTATTTAATGTTTTATGTTATTTTTGTTAGTATATTTATTTCATAATTATAGTTAGATAATAATATGGATGTTTATATATTATTAATTTGTTATAGATTCAAAAAATATATTATTTTAAACAAAATAATGGGCTTTGCCACACTTCTAGATCTCACCACTTTAGCAGTTGAGCCACTTGTATCTTCCTCGTTTTTTGGGTTGGCCCCTTTTTTGCAAGTTTTTGCATTTTTGTATGGGATAGATTATTACGCCACAACATTGGGCGAACCAACCAGGCTGATCCGGATGAGATTATTATTATAATGTAACATATAAGTCAAAAGTATTTCCCCCTTTTATGACCATGTGGATACTGCAAGAGAACGAAGGGAACCATAGTGAAAAACACTTCGAGTTGTTATGCGATGAAGATTTAAACATCAGGTGGAGGGTGGATGAGTAGACAAAAAAACTATGCCGAAACCAGGGATCGAACCAGGGACCTTTAGATCTTCAGTCTAACGCTCTCCCAACTGAGCTATTTCGGCTGATGGCTGGCTGCGGCTCACGGACGAACAAGACTGGGATTACTGATAGGCATCCGAACGACAGCTAGATCGCAGCACTGGCTGCGCGCCACTTTCACAAACTCACAACATGGCTGGCGATTCCGGACTGGAGCGTATATGACGCTAAATTCGGAGATGCATATTTTCTAATCTGTTCACTCATATTTACCTTTCTCGCACACGAGACTAACTGAGATGTATATTTTCTCTACGATTTTGCATTTTGTATGCTCTTAAAAAAACCACAAGTAGAGTAGGCCTATCTGCGTAGGTAGGCCAGTAGTCAGTAGCGTAGCCCCCCGGCGGGGGGGGGGGGGGGGGGGCAAAACTAACTTGAGTTAAATATTAATCCTGGAATTTCCGTAGTAAATATGCACATACACTTATTCAATTCGACAGTCATTTTGGTAAAACGAATATGTTTCGTCATTACATCAAAATTAGGTTAAAATTTACTAAAATGGGCTTCTTCAAATTCATTTTTGAGTTTTTAGATCGCAGATGGTTGCTGAAAAGTAAATCAGAGTCCGAGTGCAGTTAAAGCATGACGAAATAACTGTAGTATGGTCCAAACTCAAAACGTTTCTACGCGCCTGCCAGTAGGCATAGTCTAACTATGGCAAAATTGAAACTAGATATTCCTGAATGGGATAGGGATGAAATGAAATGTCAAACATTAAAAAATATATTTTAATATTAATTAAAAATGTAATTATATCCCCAAAAATTACATTTTAGTAATCAAATTTTCCTGTTCTACTAGTTTCATATTTACAATAATTTTAATAGCTGGGTATATTATCATGTTTGACCGTAAGTATCCAGAAAAAAAATTCTAAGCAGAGCAATGTTGTGAAGTCCTTCTTTTTGTAAAGTTGCCCGCCGATATTGGTTTTATTGGTCCAAGGATATCAAATTTGATCTATCGGCCTAATTAATTGAAAAAATAAATTAAACATAAATATAATATAAAATATATAAACATAAACATAAACATAAACAAAACAACGGAAAGAGTTTATCGTTTATACATTACTAGGAAGCTTCACAAATGTAATTTCAGGCGCTTTGTTGGATGAGCGTAATTTTTTTTTAAACGAAAAAGAGCGTAAAATTGTGATTTTCATGAGAAACTATTTTTCGATTGCACTCAAATTTCACACCAAGATATTAATTCATAAAATTAAGGTTCTGTATAAAAATCGTTACAATCGGATAAAGATGTAGGTGTTATAAGTCGAAATGTAAAAAAAAACAAAAAAAAAACGTAAAATTGCGATTATCATGAGAAATAAATTTTTGATTGCGCTCAAATTTCACACGAATATATTAATTTATAAAATTAAGGATCTGTGCAAAAATCATTACAATCGGATAAAGCATGTAGGCGTTATAAGTCAAAGAATGTTTTAAAAAATCGTAAAATTGTGATTTTCATGAAAAATTATTTTTCGATTGCACTCGAATTTCACACGAATATATTAAATTAATAAAATTAAGGTTCTGTGAAAAAATCATTACATTCCGATAAAGCATGTAGGTGTTGTAAGTCGAAGAAATTTTTAAAAAATCGAAAAAAATCGTAAAATTGCGATTTTCATGAGAAACAATTTTTATATTGCGCTCAAAAACGTGGCAGTTTTTGGTTGAGAGATTTCGAAGGCCTCCATAAAATTTCATCGCAAATTGGAGTATCGGTTTAGCCGGAATCGTGCTAACAGACACACAATAATACAAACAGAAAGAAAGAAGAAAAAAAAACATTCCGGATTTTTTTCTCCAGTGTAGTGAAATGGAATAATCGCTTCGCTCGCTACGCTCGCTATGCTTATCCAATCATCATCTGACATTGCCAAAACTATTTTGTATTTATTTTTGGGTTGAGTTGTACGCCCAATATAGGCGATTATAGTAAAATTTATGACGTGTACCCTGAACATATTCCTGATCATAATTTTTTGGTTGGAAGGCTCATTTATGTTCCTATTTGTAAAACGTACTAGGAATTTTTCCCCGTTGATATCTTGCACGGTACAATTTTTTTTCCGCCGGTACAAATACTAACTTTGTACCGAGAAAAGAAAAAAACCGTGCAAGATATTAACGAGAATACATTTACAAGTATGTCAGTTTGTAGACAGAAATATGTGTTACAAATAGAAACAAAAATTAGCCTTCCAAACCAAAAAATTATGACCGGGAATATGTCCGGGGTGTACGTCATAAATTTCACTATAATCATCTATATTAGGCGTACCCAAAAATAAATCGAAAATAGTTTTGTCAATGTCAAATAATGATAATTGATAAACTATGTATGTTGTTTTGATAAAATAATATTTCAAAAAATTTAAAATTAAAAAAAAAGAGAAACGTTAATGTGTTCATTGTATGGTCAAATATTTTGCAACAAATTGATACAATAACACTGAACAGGTGAAGTACAATATTTAACGTTTTCCCGCGATAATACAATAACAATATTGTGTAACTTGTATTATTTTCATCATATTATTATTCCATGAAAATGTCTATAAGCTAGGCCTACATCTATGCTATAACCCGGAAGTTGGTCAATTTGTAATCATCGACAAAGTGTGCCTTATTCAGAACATAACGCAAGTTTGAAAAAAGCTTAGCTTTAGAAATTGGTATTTAACGAAAAATGTTCACTCAAAACAATTTTTCCAAATTAATTATTATACAGACCTTTTTTGTTGTTGATAAAAATGCACTGCAGTGAAAATATTTTTCAGAAGCCTATTACATACGTTACGAACTGTAAGTATAGGCCTGTATGTGTAGCAATTTAGTAGTTTTTACGACGCCATCTTGTTTTGGGCTTATGTATGCCCAGAACCTGTCAATCTGTACAGTAAGCTTTGTAGCAGATGTAATGGATGTCAGAGGTAATGGTGTAACTGAATACCTTCTTTCTCGCTCTGCATTTTTGATCGATGAAGATGCTCATCATCAGATCTATTCATACTCTGGCCGAAGAGATGGGTGCACTCAGAGAAGTAATTCTTGCCATTCATTATCTTACTGGATCAGATGTGACAAGTAAAATAGGAACCAAAGTGTCAGCACCAAAAGCGCAACCATACTAGAATCTACACAACTTTGGTCGACTTCTTCCACCTCAACCTTAGATTTGGCAGAAGAATACTTGGTCAAAAGTTATTAAACCAGGTTCAAAGTGTAAGACATTTGATGAACTTCGTGTTGAAACCATCACACAAGCTAGTACACCTAACTTGTTAAACATACCTTGTACAAGCGCCTCGTTACAAGGTCACCTGCATCGATCATTATATATGGTTTATACATGCACTTCAGTATTAAACATGGACGCACCACTAGACCCAACACAATTTGGATGGACTGTAAATGCTGATAACTCATCACTGATGCCAGATCCTAACACAAGTCAATTGCCCGAAGATGTGACTCTTACCTGTGTTTGCAAGAATTGTAGCACAAATCGATGCCGGTGCCGTAAAAACAATGTCTCCTGCACATCGTTTTGCAAGTGCAATACGTCTTGCGTAAATATATAACCTGGTATATTATGAAACGCCAAGTACTCTATTCAATGTTTATAATATTTGTGTATTATTATTTGTAAAATAAGTTGCAGTCTACTAATTCCACTTGCATTCCATGACGAGTAAAAAAATAAATTTAAAGTAATATACAATTTTTGTGGTGAATTTTATTTTTTATTTTCCAATAAGTAGCCGCAAAATGTACCTAGGAAGACCACATTAGTATTATTTAATTGGAAATGTTATGGAGAATCCAAATCACATGTCAGATTTATTATAGCTGTAATCAAAAGTATGGAAAATGTATGAAAACCTAGAGCGTGTACTATATACATAAACCCAAAACAAGATGACGTCGTAAAAAACTTTGTACCGGAATGCCAGATGTCTACCCAAGTTTTTTTTTAATAATTGTGTATTATTATTTGAGTTGCAGTCTACTAATTCCACTTGCATTCCATGACGAGTAAAAAAATAAATTAAAAATAATATACAATTTTTGTGATGAACTTATTTTTTATTTTCCATAAATAGCCGCAAAATGTACCCAGGAAAACCAAATTAGTATTATTTAATTTGAAATTTTATGAAGAATACAAATATTATGTCAGATTTGTTACAGCTATAATCAAAAGTATAGAAAATGTATGAAAACCTAGAGCGTGTACTATATACATTAGCCCAAAACAAGATGGCGTCGTAAAAATTAACTACTTTCCGGAATGCCAGATGTCTACCCAAGTTTTTTTTTTATCCCTAAGGTATATCCTAACAGGATCAGAAGAGAAAATCCATCCAGGTGGAAATTCCTACGGGTCTTATGGTCAGGGATTGTATGTGTGTATTAGTGCACCTATATGCAGGACTAATAATATGTAATTCCCTAAAAATAATCCCACAATGTACCCAGGAAGACCAAATTAGAATTATTTAACTTGAAATATAATGAAGAATCCAAATATTACGTCAGATTTATTACAGCTATCATCAAAAGTATAGAAAATGTATGAAAACCTAGAGCGTGTACTATATACATAAGCCCAAAACAAGATGGCGTCGTAAAAAACTTAGGCCCGGAATGCCAGATGTCTACCCAAGATTTTTTTATCCCTAAGGTATACCCTAACAGGATCAGAAGAAAAAATCCATCGAGGTCGAAATTCCTACGGGTCTTATGGCCAGGGACTGGTTTATTAGACTAACTGGCTGGTTTTATAGCATTGGCATAGACATAATTTAAAATTATTGTCTGACTTGTATAACGAGATTTAATATTACTATGAAGCTTCGCAAACGCTTCTTCAGGCGCGTTGTTGGATGAGCGTAATTTTTTTAAACGAAAAAATGCGTAAAATTGCGATTTTCACGAGAAATTATTTTTCGATTGCACTCAAATTTCACACCAATATATTAATTTATAAAATTAAGGTTCTGTAAAAAAAATCATTACAATCGGATCAAGCTTGTAGGTGTTATAAATCAAAAGAAATGTAAAATAAAAAAATAAAAAAACGTAAAATTGCGATTTTCATGAAATATTATTTTTTGATTGCGCCCAAATTTCACACGAATATATTAATTCATAAAAATTAAAGTTCTGTGAAAAAATCATTACAATCGGAAAAAAGCATGTAGTAAAAAAATGTTTAAAAATCGAAAAAAATCGAAATTGTGATTTTCTTGAAACATTATTTTTGATTGCGCTCAATTTCACACGAATATATAAACTCATAAAATTAAGGTTCTGTGAAAAAAAATCAATGCAATTGGATAAAGCATGTAGGTGTACTAAGTAAAAAGAAAGTTTTAAAAAAATAAAAAAATCGTAAAATTGCAATTTTTCATGAGAAATAATATTTGATTGCGCTCGAATTTCACACGAATTTATAACTTCATAAAATTAATGTTCTGTGAAAAAATCATTACATTCGGATAAAGCATGTGAGTGTTATAAGTCGAAGAATGTTTTTAAAAATCGAAAAAAATTCGTAAAATTGCGATATTCATGAGAAATAATTTTTCGGTTGCGCTCAAAAAACGTGGCAGTTCTAAGTTCAGAGATTTCGAAGGCCTCCTAGAAAATTTCATTGCAATTGGAGTTTTGGGTTAGCCGGAATCGTGGCAAAACAGACACAAATAATATACAAACGGAAAGAAAGAAAGAAGGGAAAAAAACATTCCGGATTTTTTCTCCAGTGTAGTGTAATGGAATCTTCGCTTCGCTCGCTACGCTCATCCAACTATTCAGTGACGGACCTAAAAACAATAATTATATACAAACAGAAATAAATAAATAATGTTACGAGTATATCTTAGTAAGGACGCATGAATAATCTTTGCCGGGTGCTGTTCAGATTTTTAAAGGAGATTGGTTCATTACTGATCATAGACCTTGCCTGACAACTAATTTTGATGTGAGCCCGACAATGCCTCTTATTTATGTCCTAGCTGTTTATGATACGTACTAAAACTAAAAGTAAAATGCCATGCCAATATAACCAAATATTATTATTATAAAAGTAATGGTAAATGACACCAATACACTCAAGACTTCATTCGGGAGGTCGTTGGAACAAAAACCGCCACTAGCAATCCTGACAAAAAGTTTTGTTTGTCAATTGATAAATGCTAGGTAGGCCCTATTGAGTTCTCTAAAATTGCTCTAGTCTTTGGACACAGAAGGATAACGTGTTGCCCCCCCCCCCCCCCCCCCCCCCCCCCCCCCCCCCCCCCCCCCCCCCCCCCCCCCCCCCCCCCCCCCCCCACCGCCATATTGAATTTCAAGTAAAATATAATATACATTATATTGCTTGTGCAGCACATTGGTTAGTGCACGTTGAATTGACAAAGAATGGATTGGACGTTGGTGCATCGTTTGTTTGTGAGCACAAAAATTCATTAGGGCACAGCACTTATTTCAAAGATATTCTCAAATTACTTTGTGGGGGGGGGGGGCTTATTTGACGGAACCCTCTCAATTATTTGTTATAAATCCATTTCAATTATGAACTTTAATGCATTGTCTGTGAATGTTTTGCATAAAAAAGTTTCTTTATTGAACACTTATTTCAATATACTCGAATTACTTCGAAGTGGGGGGAGCTCGATCTCCCAAATTTTGTGATTTTATGAATCAAATTCTAGGGTGAACATTAGGGCATCATTAGTCCAAGTTAGTTTTGAAAAAATATCGTTAGTGTACACTCCAAACATAACATATTGGGAGGGGAGGAGGGTGTTATGGGCAGGACTGTGTGATTGCAGTGTATCTCAAAAAGGCTAGTAAAAATGGGGGGGGGGGGGGGGGGGTGTAGAACCGTGGGAATCGCCCTACGCCTGTGTAGGTATGTGTAATGTGTATAGTTGTGCATGTGTCCACTGTCCAGTCTAAATTATATGATGTCAATGCTTTGCATGTCATGATCTCTAATAATCAGTGGCGTGGCGAACATACCAAATCGGAGCCCAGGCACCGATACCAAAAGGGGTGGGTGGGTGGTCCCGCAGGGACCCACCCACCCATTACTTTTTATTGAAACATAATATTTTATATGACTATTTTAATTGTTAAAATCACACCTTCTGCAATTGTATGGCTACAGCTCTTACTTACCTTATAGTTTTACTGGACTGTTGAAAAGTTTGTCATGAATCATGATTTAGTAAAAGTGCAGACAACATGCATGATGGATATTCATCCAGTAGTTCTCAACTCAACTAATAACAGGTAGAAATTCAACAATTCTGCTAAATGAATAGACAAGTTTGCTTATATTTGATTAAATAGATTGATTTGGGGAATTTAAGTAAATAAACAGCTGGTGGCATGGAGGCAGTCGGGAACATTTTTTAGTTATCTGTTTTAATTTTTAGTTACCGTCTTATAAAGCAGGATTATCGACGTCGTGAATGCAATAAGAAGAACATTCTTGAACCTATTTGAATTGAGGTATTTCCAGTACAATTTCTTAATAAAATAGCATTGATTTCAATGAGATCGAAACAGCAAGTTTGTCCGTAAAAGAATAAAATCGTATCTTTTCTCTTCAAATATTGTTAACAAAGTGTTTCTTCAAAACACACAGATTTGTACCAAATTACCTTGAATATTTTCCCGGGGGTAAACCCACGGAGCCCCTAGTTTTCATTGTTATGCGTTTAAGTAGTTTTCCTAAATCCCAAATAATGGCTCTGCCAATAAACGGAGAAAACGAAAAAAATAACAAAATAGTTTTCCAAAACGCACAGATTATCTTACGATCTAGGACATACAATTTTTTTTAAATGGGAAGGCCCCCGGATTCCTCTTGTAGGTATTAAATTCTTCATTGATTACTTTCACAATAATATGTATTTTTTGCCAAATTCTGGCTATGCCGCTACGAGGAGGCAAAGAGGAATAACACACTGTTGGCTTTATGAGTTCAACAATTAAAACAAAAGCGCAATGTGTTCAGCGATTCGGCTGATTTTTATAGTACACACACGCACAGAGTCACAGAATAAGCACCATTTATCTTGAATAGTAATCCTCATTTGCTTCGCTCACTCGTTTAATAAACCATATTAATTGCCAGTAGAACGCACCAAATCCATTCTAGGATCACCAAAATTAAAAAATTCCCTGCGGGGCTAATCTGGGGAAGACAAAAAAGAACTACAAAACGTTGGCTTTATGAGTTCAACAAAAAAATTATATTTTCAGCCATTTCATTAAAATTTCATTACATAAAAATGAGGCTATCAAATCATGTTAATTGCTGGTAAAACGCACCAAATCCATTCTAGGATTACCAAAATTAAAAAAATTCCCTGCAGGGCTAATCTGGGGAAGACAAAAAAGAATTACAAACCGTTGGCTTTATGAGTTCAAAAAAAAAAAAAATTTCAGCCATTTCATTAAAATTTCATTACATAAAAATGAGGCTATCAAATCATGTTAATTGCTGGTAAAACGCACCAAATCCATTCTAGGATCACCAAAATTGAAAAAATTCCCTGCGGGGCTAAACTCGCGCCCCCAGACCCCCTTGTTGCCCACGAAAGTAGGGGGTGGGTATAGTTATAATATTGTAGGCACCGACCACTCTTAGTAATTCGCCACGCCACTGCTAATAATTATTGTCAATGTAGGTTTTAATTTATTGTTCGTAAACTTGAGTTTTTTATTCAAAATTAATTTACTTATTTTGGAATACGCGTTGTGGATAACATAGATTTAGTCTTTAATTACGTTTGTGTGAAATTTGATAACGGTGTTATAAACCATTTACCCGAAAGAAAAAAAAACAGAAAGCTGAGCGCCTGCAATCTCGTCGCATATGTGGCACCTTTTCTAACACTAAATTGACCATAGAGAACTCAAATATGTCATAAGAAGGCCCTAAGTGTAAAATGAAAACAACGATATGACACAATTGAATAAAAGTGTATCTTTCTCTCATAGTTCTTATTGACAATAAATCATCCGTATTTGACCCTTATATTATCAACGAGCATCATAGTATTACATGTAAGTTTTTAGGAAATAAGATGCCCTTTGGTGACCTACATACAAGATTATTGTAGTGACTCTTTATCTAAAATATTTTAGTATGGTTATTTCTAGCTGTGTGCCAAGTGGTATTCCAATCAAAATTTGCAGGGTATTTTCCTCTTTCCCGTGGAACAATTTCCATACCACTCTTTCGAAAAGTGTAGTTTTTCCAGAGATCAGTTTAACTATATGCCACTCAAACATGTCGGTGAGTAGAATGCTCGAAACTATACATAGTTCTGTAAGAATTGTTGTCCTTCGCAATAAAATAACAGGTATATAATATAGAGTAGATGTGATTGTTGGTGCTTATGTTGCAGGGTCAATGGCAGTGGCACAGCATTGCTGCATATTATTAACTGTAAGAAATCATAGTGAGTGCGCAGGCTGAGATCTGATAGCAGTATTTACTAGTTTGACCAGCCAGGGTAAGCTTTTACTGCGTAAAACCTTAAAACCCTTGTAATCAGATTAGAAGCGGGTTTCTTTTGCTTTTCTTGGCACGAACAAGTGGACCAAATCGATTAATTATGTAGTAAAACTTTGAGAATTGTGCCAGTGACTCAAGTTGGAATAGTTGTAGTCTAGTTAGTTATGCAGACAGAACTAGGCTCACAGACTGAGCCAAACACCCACTTTTGAACGACTGTTTGGATTGCAAGACGGAGTGAATGTAACCACACACTACTAAAGCTTTGAAAATAAAATGCTGAAAAACTAATGTTTGCAAATTGAATCGTTTATATAACTTATATCCCTTCAAAAAAAAAAAAAAAAAAAACTACAGATATTCATGAATCCAGTTGTCACATATTTAATTGACATATTTTGAAAGTAATTGATATAACTGACTTGCAGAATAAGTTTTTACAAACAAAAACATACGGGTGGTCAAACAACGTGAGGGTCAACACAGTTCACTTGCACCCTTTCTTAAATTAACGGAAATTGTGATTTGTTATTTTTTGGGGGGTTTCTACATGCTAAACATAATATTAAATAACTAATTTTAACTGTATAGCTGGCTGTGGAAAAGTGACCATCACTGCCTGCTAGATGTTATTCTATTACGTTTTGTACTCTAGAAAAAGGTCCATTTGTTGTTGAAAGGGTACAAGTCATCACCACACGAGGCGTCCCTCATTCAGTAAAATTCAATTATCCACTATTTTTTTTCCAAAAGTTGACATATGTCCCTTTAACAATAAACGATTCAATAAATGCAAACACATTACATTCAATCAAACAAGGATGGGTACGGGTGTACGTAAACAAAAGTGGATGAAATCATCGAATATATTTCTTTCCACCGATCACGTCTAGTTGTTGGTGGAGGTGCCGAGTGTAAAGAGGGATACACAAATAAAAATACGTTCATGTTCGTGCATTCACATCTCGATTGTGTTTTGTGGGATGCTCGCTGTAGGGTGTCATCCTCTTTGGGTGACTAGATTACATTATCTTTTTAGAATAGTTGGGAAAGGAATGTCCCAGGGCTATTGAAAAGAACTCGAGCCTTTGAATTCGCATTAACGACTGAGGAAATCCTAGGAAAAAACCTTCAGTCAGGATTGCCGGTCTCGACGGGATCGCGCTGGAGAAAACTCTATGCAACAACCCTATGTGACGTTTGAGTGACGCTAGCCAGGGTCACCAAAATGCATCTCAATTATTGGTGTCTTGTTCGGTCTTTATCATGAGACGTGACCTGTTCAGACAGCAGGTCGGACATAAGAAAAACAATGGTTGTAGGGTTGTGTTTGCCTCTGCACGTGTGCTTGTCCAAATAAAACTATTGACATCGTATTTATTTTAAGCAAGAAGGGTAGACCTACGGAAGTACCGTATCTAAAACAAGGAGCAAAGTTTACCGTTATTATGCAACGTAACCATAATAAAATATAAAATTTAAAAATGCATGGCCTTGTTTAAGAGTTGAAATATCATTGGTGGAGGTGCCGGGTTTAAGATTTCCCTTCTTTGGGTAAATCTAGCCCTGCGCCTACGCCCTTGAAGCCATGGGTCACCAAAACAATTTTGTATCGTCCTTGTTAAAGGGCAATAATGTGTACAAAACCGCATGCCAATATTGGTGGTAATGCTAGATTTTAATCGTGAGAATTTATTTTACTGCTTTATAGTTTTCAGATAAACGTCACAATTTGTTTTGTCTAAACCTTGATTCGACCCAAAATCTAACCACACATTTTACGAGAAAAGCCTGATTGTTACGTTTCTTATCTTAACACTTCTTTAAAATTTTCCTCGTGTTTCCTTCACTTGATTCACAAACAGTCTAAAATTACAAATTATTATTAACATTGAAAAATTTTAATTTTTTTATTGTTTGTAATATTATTGTTATATTAATCTTTGTATGCCATATATGTTAACGTTGTATATGTCCATTGGCTTTATTGGATGAGCGTAGCGAGCGTAGGAGCGAAACGAAGATTCCATTCTACTACACTGGAGAAAAAAATCAGGAATGTTTTGTTTTTTTGATTTTTTTCTTTCTGTTTGTATTTTTGTGTGTTTGTTAACACGATTCCGGTTAAACCGATACTCCAATTGCGATGAATTTTTCTGGAGGCCTTCGAAATCTCTGAACTTAGAACTGTCACGTTTTTTAGCGCAATCAAAGAATTATTTCTCGTGAAAATCGCAATTTTACGATTTTTATCGATTAAAAAAAAAATCTTCGACTTATAACACATACTGCTTTATCCGAGTGTAATGCTTTTTTCACAGAACCTTATTTTATAAATTAATATATTCCTGTGAAATTTGAGCGCACTCGAAAAATTATTTCTTACGAAAATCGCAATTTTACGCAATTTTACGATTTTTTCGATTTTTTTTTAAATTTCTTCGGCTTATGACACCTACATGCTTTATCCGACTGTAATGCTTTTTTCACGGAACCTTAATTTTATAAATTTATATATTCCTGGGAAATTTGAGCGCACTCGAAAAATTATTTCTCTCGAAAATCGCAATTTTACGCAGTTTACGATTTTTTCGATTATTTTAAAATTTCTTCGACTTACAACACCAACATGCTTTATCCGATTGTAATGATTTTTTCACAGAACAACAGAAAATCTGAATAACACATGACAGCTCAATGCACCAATTACGCTCATCCAACAACGCGCCTGAAAAAGCGTTTGCGATGCTTCCTAGTAATAAATAAATATACATAAACTAGGGCTGGGATATGACATCGTCTTCTATCAATATCACACACACGACATCGAAATTTTGAAAATAGAAATCTATTTTTCTTAGAAGGTAACCTCCCCCACCCCCCTAAACATATATTACCCAAAATTCATATCCTCATTTCAGTCTTTCACGGGTTTTTTTGTGAATAAGAGTATTTTTTTTTTTAAATTTTGATTTTCGATGTGCAGTTAAATTAATATCGATATCGAATATCTATATTCTATATCTTTGCCCTGACCTTATTTTGACCAATGATTATACAGAGTATAACTTTTACCCCTTTCACCCTCAAGAATATGGTTGATTTACAGGTGTTGTTTGATCCCTAGCACACACCGGCTACTGTGTCTATATCCTCTTATCCTACACATCCTTCAGCTTCGCTTGGAGTCATATCCAACCCCCTCGGAGCCCTGCTATATACTGTGTCTGTCTACACCGCTATGACGACGATGTAGATCCTCACACATACTCTTATCCTGTTTCAGCTTCGCTTGGAGTCATATCCAACCCCCTCGGAGCCCTGCTCGCCGGAATACTGATGGAAGTGTTCGGAAGGAAAGCTACGATCAAATTCACAACCTTGCCGTATCTCATCGGCTGGATACTAATTGCCTTCTCTGACACCATAGTGAAGTTATATTTTGGACGGTTCATAACTGGACTTGCAGTAGGTAAGTACATACAACACAAGTCTGAAGAGAAACATTGTACCAGTACCGGTACAGCTCAAAACTTAGTCACCCTCCCTGGTTGTGACAAACTTGTTGAACTGTTCGAGAGTTTTAAAATATTTGCAGTAATTTGCAGCTCTAACGGATATTTTAAGTATTTTATTTAATATTTAGTAAGTACATGTAGGTAGGTACAGGTATGTATAATTTTACATAGGCAAACTATTAGAATACAATTATTGATATCAAATTATAGTAGGCAACAGGTTCTTATTATTTACTTGGAAATTTCTTATTTACAAATGCAAGGCAATCTTTGAACTCATGTACATGTTTAGCATTCTTGATATCTGGATCCAGTTCGTTGTACATCCTGAAACCGCTATAAAAAAAATAAATGCATGGATCGAACTGATTTTCTTCTACAAATGGTTATGTGATCATTATTCCTTAGGTTATGCATACAATTATTATCTTTGTTATGATCTAGCATACTACACAAGTACTCAGGTAGACTTCCTTGCTCTATAACTTATAGATGAAAACTAAAACATTTAATATTCTTTGTTTTACAGATACTATGTTGACTCTTTGCAATACTTCGTTAGTTGGAGTAAACCTGTCACATTTTAGCATAATTTTTAAACCTTTACTCTGCAATATATGCAATGCATCTAGACTCATATTGTCAATACCCCATAGCATAGTACCACAGTAATCAAAGTGTGGGATAGATTTAAAAACTAAAAGTCTTGTAGGGTAGGGCAAGAACTTGTTAGATAGTATGTTATAACAAATATAAATATAAATGTTATAACAAAATTCGTAAGGATGCCCGCTGCAAGATACACATCAGAGCTAACCGGTGTGACTCTTCGGGTACGGTATTAGAGTTAATACTATTGTGAAGGAATGTCCCAGGGCTGTTTATGAGGACTCAAACCCTTGGAAAACCTCAGGGAAAAAACCTTCAGTCAGGATTGCCGGTCTCTACGATATTCGAACCCGTAACCTCCAGAATTAGAGTCCCACTGTGGTTAACATATAGAGATGCTAGAGAGCGCTACACATGGTCAAAGTCAAAGGACACGTGCTCAAGGGACATCCAAACGCGTTTTAAACTTTTTATGAATATGTTGCTCGTCACTATTCAGATGGCAACTGCCCTGACCAATACCTAATTAGTAAATAAAGTTCGACCAACTAGAACTTTATAAATTCTTATCAAACAATAAGACATAGCATCCAAACTTTGAGTGGATGTGTTGTGTTCATTTTTCCATTGAAACACAATGCATGGTAAATGTAATTATTTTATTGATGGTGCTAAAAGACACATTGTTCCAACAATTTACAATAAGCAAAGTGGACACAGAAGATAACACATTCAAACATGTTGAAAAGCAAGAGACAATGTTCACTTGCTTGTCATGCAGAGTGAAATGATCATCAAGCGAGGGACGTAGTGTGTAAGATTATTGTGATGCATACAAGTGAGTTGATTCAGGTCGAATTGCAAGTTGGGTATCACGAAGAAGGTATTCATGGTTGATGTCACGATGTATCATGATTTGTGTGGCTTGTTGGTCTTGTGGTTAGAGGCTCTGCTTCGAATGTGGAAGGTCCGATTCCCGCTCTAGGCAGAAGTTTTTAACTTCTGATTTGGACTTAAGTCCATCAGTTCTTGGCTTAGGAATGTGTAAACGGCGACTTTGGAGCCGTCCCATATACGACGAACATAATGAAGTCTAAGGTTGTTCCGAATTAGCCTTGTGGACAGTGGATTCTGGCACTGACTGCGAGCGGAATCGTGTCCAGCTTGATTGATTGGTATTCCATACTTAAATATGCCGGTCTCTAGTTGGTCATTGTTCGCTTGTCGATGATGTCGGCGCCTATTTGGTTGGCTTGGTCTGCTTTAAATTTGTTGTTCCCACTGAAAACCAATTTGTGAATGAGTGGGTAGACCCTAAATACGAATTTATTTTATTTATTTATTTAAATTGAGTGGGGAGTGCATTCCTTCACAACCTTGCTTTAATCATTGCTCTAATTCAATCTCACGCAAGTTCTTAAATCAACAAAGTTAAAGGTTGTATATAAAGGAATGTTAACTGCCAGCTTCATGTACTATCTAGAATCAGTCAGCTACCTATTTGACATTTTTGGGAACTTTTCCTGTATCCAGTTGTCATCTGATTGATATGCAATTTTGTGTGGTTGTCAAGCAAGGACATAGTCAAATTTCTATAGTCAAAGATTACTGAGCTATATTGCGGAATAGCTACAAACAAATTCCGAAATGTAACAAATTTGATGTTTTTATCAAAAAAATAAATCCCAATAATCAATTTTATTCTTTAGAATTTTGTTGTGATTGGCTGTATATTCATGCATACCATAACATCTGTTCAAAGTTTGGTGTCAATGAGGAAGTGATCCTGAAGAACATTATATCAGTTGTGAATGTTACAGGAATGGCGACTGCCAGCTACGTGTACGTGGCCGAGGTCTCCCCGTCAGAACACCGAGGCATCCTCTCAGCATCTGGACCAGTGCACGTGTCCTTGGGCGTGCTGCTGGTCTACACGCTCGGCTCCATCTGTCACTGGCAGTACGTAGCAGCCTGGTGCAGCCTCAGTGCTATCGTCAGCTACGTGGGGATGTGCACAGTGCCTGAATCCCCAGCGTGGCTCGTCTCTCAAGGTCGACAGCGAGACGCTTCGGACGCTCTCATGTGGCTCAGATCAAATCCGAACCTTGTCGAGACCGAACTGAAAGAGCTTCAACAGAGTA
This sequence comes from Sweltsa coloradensis, assembly GCA_024449915.1. Classification (NCBI taxonomy): domain Eukaryota; kingdom Metazoa; phylum Arthropoda; class Insecta; order Plecoptera; family Chloroperlidae; genus Sweltsa; species Sweltsa coloradensis. The sequence goes on from JAMZAV010001407.1 coordinate 95,571, forward strand.
AATCCACCCTTGTGAATGATGAAGAAAGCGCCCACAAGAACAAACTCAAAACACATTTGCAAACGATGCTGCAGAAACATATTTGGAAGCCTTTTGTTATCCTTGTGTTGCTCTTTGCCTTCCAAGAAGGTTCTGGCATCTACGTTATCCTGTACTATGCCGTGAACTTCTTCCAAGAGGTTGGAGCAGGTTTCAATGAGTACGCTGCGTCGATAGTAGTTGCTTCCATGAGACTTGTCATGTCGGTCGTTGGCGCTGTGCTCATCAAAAACTTCGGACGAAAAACCTTGACCATATTCTCTGCACTTGGTATGTCGCTTTCAATGGTGCTGTGTGGTACTTATGAGCACTTCTACTACCACATACCAGCTGAAGAACGACCGATGGTCTGGGTTCCTTTAGTTTGTATTTTGATGCACGTATGTCTGTCGATGGTAGGGTTCTTACAGATTCCATGGGTTATGACGGGAGAACTTTTCCCCTTGAAAGTACGAGGGATAATGGGCGGTGTCGTCTCATCCATTGCTCATTTGTTAATCTTTACCTCAGTTAAAACATATCCTAGTCTCTTATCTACTTTAGGTATGGATGGAACGTTGTGGGTTTTTAGCGCCACTGCCTTTTGCGGAGCAATATATTGCTATGCATTTCTTCCTGAAACAAAAGGCAAATCATTAAGGGAAATTGAATCCGGCTTCAAAAAAGTACCCGCCCTTGACCGAAAAATAAACATAAACATAGCAAACACAACCGGTATAAATGTTTTTAAGATAGAGTTGATTGACAGCACAGCTCATACCAAAGAACCGTATTTAGCTCCAGTTAAACCACAGAGCAATACCCTACAAACCATTTGAGATTAGAAGGGGTTAAAAAAGACTAAAGAGACTGGAAATCCTATGATATTATGTTCCTGTTCAACGGTGGTCGCGGCTTTTATATTTGCATAGTTTCCTCACGAAGAGCTGCCGCCACTGAATCATTACCATCATACTAAATAGGTATAGAAAAAGTGAAACAATTGTTATTAATAGTTACGTTAATACTCTTTTAGTATAATAACTTATTATTATATTTAAATAGTTGCGGGTTATTCAATAAAATTGTGTTATTGGTAAACTAAAATGTATGAATGAAATGTAAGAACACGTTTTCTTGAGAGAGACTAAATGACTGGACGTGACATGACGGGGTAGACACGTAGCCTACGAGATGAGCGGTGTCGGGAACACTTCCTCGTGTGAGAGAGACTTAATGACTGGACGTGACATGACGGGGTAGACACGTAGCCTACGAGGTGAGCGGTGTCGGGAACACTTCCTCGTGTGAGAGAGACTTAATGACTGGACGTGACATGACGGGGTAGACACGTAGCCTACGAGGTGAGCGATGTCGGGAAGAAAAAGCAATATTTTATGTGTGGAATGCTCTATAGTCTATAGAGTCGACAAATCATGTTGCTTCAGAAGACGCAAGAACTTGACCCTCACACGCTAGTGACTAACACAAATCATTTCCAAAGTCCTACTAGGTAACAAGTCCACAATTATGATATTATGACGTTGACGATAGGACATTGCCGTACATCCTATAAGGTTCTTAAAAACGTGGACAATCAATTCGATCTCTGTTACAACCTAGTTTTAAACTCAGTAGTTTAAGAGTGCGATACAGTTTATTTTGCGAGTAAGCCTACAATGGCTTTCGAGTAAGTTATGTTATAACAAAAATATTATTAATTGTGATAGTTGCTAAGGCCCATGTGAAAACTTGACTGTGCAAGAGTATTGACGAATTAGATTTATAGTTTTGTGTAGCAACAATATTAAACATAAATTATTATTGAGATTTTAGTTTTTTATTTATTTAATAAATAATAATAATATAATATATTCATAGGTAAACTGTCGGCACTTGATTATATTGACATAAATAAAACAATTATTTATAAACCACCTACAGAGTGGGTAGGTAGGTATGTTGTATTTATTGCAGGTTGCTTATATTTTGTTCTCTGTTTTTATTGATGAGGGGCCTAAGATTGAGAGACATAGGACACGAGTTAATTGTAATACGTGCACTTATGATAGCAATCACTTGAATGATAGGTACGTCAATGACACATTTTTTATTAATGTGAAACATTGATAAATTCTTTATTACATAGAATAATGTTGTATGCCCCTATTATGTGTTGTGTTTATTACAATGAAAATTTGAAATATTGTAAACATTGTTTTATCGATGTAAGGCAGCTGTTATAGATTTTGATTTTGAATAAATATTAATTTATGTGCACCAACAGTGTGTTCTATTGAATATTATTAACCAAAGTCAGTAGGCGAATGTGTTGGCAAAAATATAAACATATATTTTTGTTTTAATCATACTGTACCACAAATCCATGAACTCCAACCTACGGGCGCTGACTAGGTGATAGGTACGTCACATTGAATGAAGGAACTTAGTAACAGTGACTTATCCTTACACTATAAGTGTCACCAACTAAGATTCTTCTTCTAGCTTCAAGCTTTGCATTTAGTTATAAGAAACAAATTCGTAACAATTCATTGATACGGCTGTTCGAAGACAAATATACTTTAAGGTGCACATGACACTTTATGCCCAGGAATGACAGGGTTACATGCTTCCAAGAAAAATTCGGCATTGCCTGTATCTAAAAAATACTCTCTTAATTGTTTTACTGTGTAGGCCCTACTACCTTGGAAATTGGTTTCAGACTTGCAAACAACAAGGTAAGTGCACTTCAGAGAGAAAATCAACCTTGATTTACTTCTGTCTGTGTGTATACATTTCATGTTACCTTTCTGTAGAGTTGAAAAGTAATTAAGGGCAAACTAAAATAACATGAACATACATTACATTGAACAAATGGTAGGCCTATTGATTTATTATAAACGTAAAATTACACATTAAAAAATAAAAATTTTAAATTCATTATTTACGAGGAGAAATATGGCTGACACGAGTTTCAAACTCAAATTCCGGTTCGCTCGTCTGACCGATACCACAGATTATTGGAATTTTGGACAGTTGTCACGGGAGCAGAAATGAAGAGCTCTTCATCCATTCAGATGTATAATGCAACTACAATTCAGAGATTTAAATGTACCCGTCCTGATGGTCTAGCTAACGGTTAAAACGCCTGTCTGGAATGCGGGAGACCCGTGGTTCGAATCCCGGTTGGGGCGGCCTTATTAATTTTTTTTTTAAATTTCTGAATTGTAGTAAATAATAAGAGCTCTTCAGTCACATTCTCAAATTTGTTGAAAAATAATTTCTAAAAAATAAATTCATTCACACAATTTTTGATTTTGTTAAAAAGTCCAAAATTTACCATATTCGTGATTTTTTTTCGCAAAACACACATAATCTACAACTGTAGGTCTGTCCTAGTATACTTTATTTACAACTTTACCAAGTATCATATAATATGTTTATACTTTCTTGGTCGAGTGAAAAAGTATATTAGCCAACTGCCAAATGTGTTGCATTGGAATAGGTCTTAATTAAGTAGTTTGTAAAAATGTCATGACATTTTCTATTGGGCATAAAAATATATGTAATATAGTGATGAAATTTGATCACTACTCATCGATTATTGATTATCAATCAATAGAATTTAGGCATAACTTATCAACAGTGCAAGCTATAGTTAATCATAGGACAATAGGACAATAGATAGATAGATAGACAAACAACTGGCATGGATTGGGTCTGTCCAATTCATGATTAGCAATCATTGGATGAATAAATAAATATTGGTTACAACCAATATTGATTTATCATACCAGTGATTGGAAAGCCTAGTGGGCTGGGTTCCCACACAATCATTGTTACGTCACAGAGCACATGGCGGGTCAGTATCTCTTAGTACGTGACTTGTAACTGATTAGCTGTAGCTGACTCGGCAGTACTGTCGACGTCACGAGTATTTCTACTTGGATGCAACAGATGGAAGATTTTGTGTTGCATCCAAGATTGATTTATGAACAACTGTACCTCCATTGATTTAACATTATGGGACCCAGCCTCTGGGTGGGGAGAACAGGGGGTTTTTCCCCTCTCTTCCCACCACTCTGATCAGCCATATTGGCTCTCTTCTAATCAATCTTCAGGACAGATAGGAGGTGTTTTCAGTTTCAACCATGCAATTAGGCTTGTTTGTACTTTGTAAGTAAATGTGAATTTTTATTAAAGTTTTATAGTCAGTACAAAGTGTCACATGCTTAATAAATAGGGAACACCTAGAAATCCTCCCATTCCTGAATTATCACGGATCAAATAGTCTCTACAATTGTGTCAAGTACAGTCTAGTGAAATCTAGACTCACGCGCTCGGCACTACAATTTGGTGGCAGCATACGGAATTTTTACTAGTAAAAATTAAAGAACTCACTGGAGACTAATTTTCTTCCTGGCTAATTTAGTTTGGGAGGTGGAGAGCAGCAACAAGGGGTAAGTTACAAACATCTTTTTATCCTTTGTTGGATTTGATCCTGTATAATTTGCCGAACCAGTCTGATTTTTAACAAGCAATTTAACAATGGCTTTGACCCAAGAAAATTTTGATAAGCTGATATCTACTGTAAATGCATTGCAAGCTGAATTGAAAGAAATGAAAAAAAGAGAAAAATCAGCTGTAAAAACAGAGCAACCGGGCTCATCACAGACTGGGTTGCAAATTATTAAGGACCTCACAGTAAGTAATTTAATAAAACCCTGGGGAGGAGGGACCTCAGACGTAGCAGTCGAGGATTTTCTCGCCCAGGTGGAGAAGGCAGGCGACCTGGGTGGTTGGACGGACGCCGACAAAATCAAAATTATCGGCCTAAAGCTAGAGGGGGCGGCGTTGACGTTCCTAAATAGCAGTGAGCACCTCCAATCGCCGACGGTTCAATACGATGAATTTAAGCGCGAATTCATTAACCGGTTCAAGTCGCGACAGCCTGATCAATTTTATTACTCGCAACTGCAGAATGCCAAGCAGGCAAAAACCGAAACTGTCCAAGACTTCGCAGATCGTTGTAAAAAACTCAACCTAGGTACCATCAGGAAAGTAGGGGATGGCCAGGCGCAGAAGATAATCAACGAGGAAGCGGAGCGACGGCTGCTAGCCGCGTTTACCAACGGGTTGAGTGGCAACGTGGGCGTCCAGGTCGGTTACAGGATGCCCGCCACCTTCGCGGAGGCACTCAACCACGCGCTTTCAGTAAGCGCAGTGGACAGGGGGAAACAAGTAAATGGGGAAAAGGTGTTCGCGACTTCGCATAACCCAAAGCCGGGAAAGGGGGCAGTACCGTTCACATGTTATGGCTGCGGTAAAACCGGCCATATGAAACGGAATTGCACCAATGCGGCAGGGTACGTGAAACCGAAAGCAGCCGAGGCTAGCCAACAGCCTCAGCAGAACTCCTCACCCACCCCTACATGCTCTTACTGCAAAAGAAGGGCCATGTAAAGGCGGCCTGTTACTCGAAAAAGAGGGCCGATCAAGCTAAGGCGGCCCCAAACGGGACGAGTTCGACACAGGCCCCCAGCGTCGAACGAGAACTAGCCAAGGCGGTGATAGTGCCTAGTGTAGCCACTCCTGGGGAAGGGGAAGGGGAACTTCTCGTAGAAGCCAACATAGAGGGGAGAGTTAGGAAACTGCTAGTCGACACAGGGGCGACAATCTCTATGTTACAACCAGGGGTCAGTAAGTCTACACTACAGGTAAATCACACGCAGGCAAGGGGTGTAACAGGATCGAACATAAATCTATTAGGGCTACAATCTGTTACGTTTAACCTCCTAAAAAACCGATACAACAATCTGTTTCATGTAGCCGAACTAAACCTACCATATGATGGCATAATCGGTGTTGATTTTCTCTTACGAGAGAAAGCAACATTAGATCTCGCAAAGAAATACTTAACAATAGGTAAAAGCACGATACCGTTCAGCGGTAACACAGCACGCGTTGCAACTTGTCCGCACGGACATGTTTGCACGGCTTGTTCAACAAGATTCGCACGGGACCAGAAGGGCCTAGTGACCCCGTCTGGTTTTGAATCGACCCTGGCTAATCAGGACTTAATTAACCCTGTTAGCCAAGCCTCGGCTAAGCCTCCAGGAACCACTACTCCTGGAGCAAACTTAGCGCAGGCAACCGAACAAGGAAACGCTAGTAAGCCTGTAAACGCTGACAAGCCTATTTGGAAAGTTTTCGCGCACGAGTCAACAACGTTGCCAGGTCACAGCGAAGTGATTGTGTATGGAAGGTTAGACAGAGCGGGAACCGATTTCCCTTCCGCGGTGGTTGTCGAACCTCACATGGTTCAACTACACGGAATATTAGTGGCCAGAGTTGCTGCTAATACTCAAGGAAATCTGGTACCCCTAAAGCTCATGAACGTCGGTTTAGACGCTGTTCTTTTGTCAAAGAACACGTTGTTAGGGGAGGCGGAAGGAATCGATCCGCCTGAACTCGACACCCGGAAGGGAGTTCGTGCTGTCACTGCTAGCAAAGGACAAAAGGAAGTGAATTCACGAAAACGGCAGCACGAAGTAGCCAAAGTTAGGGCACTCCTTAATGATAAATTGACCCATTTAGAGCCGGAAGATAGGACTAAATTGGGGGATGTACTCGATGAGTACATAGAGCTATTTCTCGATTCTGAGAATGATCTGGGGTGTACGAGCAAAGTTAAACATAGAATCATAACAGATGATGCGAAACCGGTTCGGAAAGCGCCGTATCGCATTCCACACGCTTTGAAAGAGGTGGTGGACATTCACATTCAAGATATGCTGAAAAAGGGTATTATCGAGCCATCTAGCTCACCGTGGTCAGCCCCTATCATTATGGTACCAAAGAAAACGTCGGAAAACGGCGAAAAGAAGTACCGGCTCGTAACGGATTTCCGCGCACTGAACGAAATAACCAAGGGGGATGCGTATCCTTTACCTCGGCTCGACGATACCTTAGAGAGCCTAGGTAACTCCAAATATTACACGACTTTAGATTTAAAAAGCGGCTACTACCAAATAGAAATTGATGAAAATGATAGGGAAAAGACAGGATTTTCTACCCCTCACCTAGGCCATTTACAGTATGCCAGAATGGCCATGGGGCTCAAGGGCGCGCCAGCCACATTTCAGCGTCTGATGGACTGTGTGCTGGCAGGGCTGAAGGGCATAGAGTGTATGGTATATCTAGATGATATCATCATATATAGTGTCACGCTGGACGAACACATTCAAAGTCTGAAAAATGTGTTAGATAGGCTCAAAGAAGCCAACTTACACATCCAACCAGAGAAGTGTGTGTTTGCACAGGCAGAGGCAAATTACCTAGGTCATATTGTTACTAGTGAAGGAGTCAAAACTGACCCCAGGCTTGTAAAAGCCATAAAACAGTATGCACAACCAAGGGACGTAAAAAGCGTGCGCGCGTTCCTCGGTTTAAGTGGGTATTACAGAAAATATGTCAAAAACTACGCCGATAAGGCTCAAGCGTTGACACTGTTGACTAAGCAGGACACAGTATTCAAATGGGGTGAAGAACAACAGCAGGCGTTCGAAACGTTAAAAGAAGAACTATGCGGGGAGGCGATACTGAGGTACCCAGTATTTACTGAACCGTTTATACTAACGACTGACGCGAGCGGTGTGGCACTGGGAGCGGTCCTTTCACAAATCCTAAATGGGGAGGAAAGGCCAATCGCCTACGCAAGTAGACAGCTGAATAAAGCCGAGAGGAACTACAGTACGACCGATAGAGAAATGCTCGCGGTAGTATGGGGAACAAAGTACTTTCGTTGCTACTTGTATGGCAGAAAATTTACAGTATACACCGATCATGCTCCTTTGAAATGGATGTTAAAGCTGAAAGAGCCGACGTCTTCAAGATGGACGCGCTGGATGGTGCGACTCTCCGAGTTCGAATTCGACATAATTCATAAACCGGGTAAAGCGAACACGAACGCCGACGCGCTGTCTAGACAAGTCAATGCGGTGACTAAGAAAGCAAAGGGGGAGTATCTACCCCTGATAAGCAGAGAACTAGTTTTAGAAGAACAGGGAAAGGACGAATACTGTCAAAATATTTTGGGGAAGTTGGACGATCCAAAATACGAGGAAGAATTTCAACTCGATAAAGATGGTTTGTTGTATCATGTCAACGGCGACATCTGGCGGTTAGTTGTGCCAACTACGTTAGTGCCAAGAATAATCACACACCACCACGACACGGTGTTCAGTGGGCATCAGGGATGTAAGCGCACTACTGATATCGTGAAAGCACGATACTTCTGGAAAACACTGCGGAAGGACGTCGAAAAATACGTTCTCGAATGCGATTCGTGCGCCAGAAGAAAATTGGGTACGCAAAAGGTGATACCGCTAGGGACTCATATAGAAACAACCATCCCATTCGAAGTAATTTCGTTAGATCTGGTGGGCCCGTATCCAACCAGCTTAGCGGGCAATAAGTACTTGCTAACGTTTATTGATCACTTTACAAGATATTGCGAAGCTATACCACTCAAAGATATCACAGCGGAAACGGTGGCCAGGGCATTTGTTGAGAATATCATAACAAGGCATGGGACCCCGCGTTATTTGTTGACCGACAGAGGCCGACAGTTTGTGTCAGCACTAATGCAAGAGACATGCCGATTATTGAAGATAAAATCAATACAGACAACGCCCTACCATCCGGCTTCTAACGGACGTCTAGAACGAATCCATCGTACTATCGGGGACATGATAGCGCAATATGTAGAAAAGGATCATAGAACGTGGGACAGATTTGTACCATACGCCATGATGGCTTACCGCACTACGCGAAACGATGTCACCGGGTATAGCCCACACTTCCTTCTACACGGAAAAGAAATCAGAATTCCGTTCACAGATGATCTAGAACCAAATCTGGAAGGAAAGGAGTCTGAGCAGCAACAACAACTCGCTGACAGACTAAATGACGCGTATAAAATAGTACGGCAAAATAACCAGCTTGCTCGCGATTCGCAAAAGAAATACTACGATCAAAAAGCGAAGCAACGGTCGTACAACGTAGGCGATATGGTGTATCTACGCAATACAGCAATAAAAGTAGGCGTATGCAAGAAACTGTCCCCGCGATTCAGAGGACCGTACAAAGTCGTTCAAAAGTTAAGCAACGAAAACTATAAACTAAAACTAGATAACGGAAAAGAGACAGTTATACACGCAAATAACATAAAACTCTGCAAAATGAAGGTCGAACCAGAGAAACCTAAAGGTCGACCTAAAGCGCTAGCGACACCGCAAACGAAGGAATTGGACTCCGGATCCAATAAAAATGAATCTAAACAGAAAGGGGGTGGACCTAAAAATATTAAATATAAATTAATAATAATAAAAAAATAATAATAATAATAATGCACATCAACATATTTCGGTACAAATGATTTATTTTAGCAAATATAATATAATTTATAATCCTTAATAGAGTAATTTATCAATATGGCATAGTAAATGGTATCGGAACCTTTTTCTGTCACAGTAAAATATAGCAAAGAATACATCAATAACATGTTTCCCAACTTTCCACTCATGTGGTACTAGTATTTCATCCTATGAAGTTAGCTCATTTCAGTTCTTTGTCAGGTACATGTGAACCTTTCATTTATCAAACACGGATATCTTGTGTCTCAAGGTAGAAATACAGACGGAGTATGGTTTGACATCTGGTCGCTAACAATACCACGTGTCTGCTCTCGGGTAATATCGCTATGCATGTGAACCTCATGCTCTAATCAAACTATATCTTATCTTATTTTTTAGAACAAAATGTCACATTTAATAAAAGTCACCTACATCTGTATTTCTACTTTCAACGTACAATTCAAATAATATTGTCTGGTGGATGCTAACTACACCACTTTGTGCATACATTACCCCATTTGTTTTGATATCTACCGGTACTTTTATCCAAATACGCAACTGGTTTCTATATGCTAGAATTCCCAATAACAATGTATTGTTTTTATATATTTGTCAAAAAAAATAGGGTTCATTGAGGTAATGTGGTAAATTTTATATTCTTTTTCTTTCAAATTGTATATTTGCCATCCACCGTACATGTTGTGAAACTCCAGCAACATTGTCTGCTGTACCTACATGATACGTAACTTGTATCCCACTATGCTCTTAGGCTAAAGGACTTGGCAATGTCTTAAAAAAAAATAATCAATATTTTGATGTTAGTTGGGCCAGTGCTACACCCAAGGAAGGGAGACCCCACCCCTGAAAGCTTGACCATGTTACCACACATCCATAACATAAAGAGCAATATAACATTAATGCTGAATTTACCTATGTAGATTGTGTAGTATTAATAGTTATATGTTGATTTTAGCGAGGTTTCCATTGTACACAATACAACATAACACTCAGATAAAATGCATACCCCTAACACAAAAGAAACGATTCAAAAGTTATTTTTTAGCACATGAAAAACTATTATTTTGTCTCAAGATAGAGCCTTGTTCTGGATGCTTGGCTTGTATGAACCCTCCCCCTTCAACTTAAAATCCTGGATGCGCCACTAATCTCGTAACTTCTTGAAATATTAACCTGGTCTACAACACATGACTGCTATATTTATAATGTGATAAACAAAACAATATTAATTAAATGGTTATAAAATTGTCCTAATTAGTTTATATAATGTTCTATATCAATACTTAATATATATTAATTAATAATTACCAATAGAGACCCAATTTATTTATATGCAACTAGCCTACATTAGAATATAATTTGATTCAAAAATGGGTTATTTTTAGGGCTGGCCAAAGAAATCGATATTTCAATACGATATCGATAATACTATGTAAAAATATTTTCAACATCTTGAACTCCATATCGAAAGAACAAAATTTAAAAAACATCCACAAAAAATTCTAAATTTTGTTTAAAACATGACGAAAGATAATGTGGATAGGAACTTTGAAAATATGGTGGAGGTCCTGGGTCATTAAATGCGAGTTGGAACGTAAAAATCACTATGATAATTTGGCGATATCTTATCAATGTCTTTGAAGCCACACGCGTTTAATAGCAGGCCTACTGTTTAGTTTTGATACAATTATTTTTAATAAATTTGATTAAATTTGGAATTTCGTCGGCACAAATATAAAATATTGATATTTCGCTATCGACATCTAAATTTTCGTGTGAACTATTATTGAACGATATGTCACAGCCATGATGTCACAGCCAGCCCCCAAGTTATTATAACAATTTTATGGTAAGAAAGAATCCTCATAAAAAAGTTGTAATTGAGTTTTTAATATAAAACTAGCAGCCCACGTCTTGTTGGTTTCGAAATCCCATTGATCAAGATTGGCAATGGAAAATAATCGCACACTTTGATAAATATTATATTACATGTAATAGTACTTAATTAAATTGTTACTCAAACGAGTTTTAGTTCGAAACTGGCAATATATAATATGTACATAATACTTAGCAAGATAATTATTTAAGAACATTCTACCAATTAAACAAAATATTGTTCATATTTCAAGGGTCTCTAGGAAATGTACATCATCCCTAATTAAAGATATGACTTATAAACAATGTTTTAAAGTGGCACAAAGAGGCTGATTGCAAGACAGTTCAAGGTCACGAGTCAGAGGAAACGTACAACTTGTATTGCATCCCTAAACCAGTTCGCTGCGGACCGCGCCAGAAGTTGAACTTGAAAAACATTTTGGGGTATTCACACAAGATCCTATGGCTAAATGTAAATATCAGAGTATTTTATAATTATTTACCGCAATTAGGTAGGAGCACCACCCAACACAGGTTGTACACTTACGTATTTGCTGCCAAACAATGAATAAAACAAAAGGTAAAACACTATTTTGTTAGGAAGACCTTAAATTCAGTGAAAGTTGGTTGAAATTCTTAATTTAATTAAAATTTTTGGTGTTTCAGTTAAAATAACCACAGTGTGGAGTTTTTTTTATAGATTGAGAAATGGAATAAATTAAATACAATTAGCAAGAAAACAACTTTGCCAATAGGTATGGAACTTGACAGACAATCCTATCTTCCCCACTTCACCATACTAACTCTATGTTGTGATTGAATAAGAGTACTACATGATTATTAATAGTATGACACTGTTTCATGGTAGGGCAAATCACTTAAATTGAAATCCATGCCTAGCAACCAAAACTAAGCTTGAAATGATGCACATGATAAAAACCTAACACCAAATACAAAACATTTCTATGCTTACAGAAAGACCTACCAAACTGAAAGCAATTGTACTGTACAGGCAAGTATTGCAATACATACAGAAATAGCCCAAGAGATGGCTCTGTATGCTGTAGCCTAAGACGGTTAACAAGCATTATTCTACGTAATCATTTAATCAGATGCATACAGAAAAACAGTACTGTTATTGCTTTAAGTTTGGTACATTGTTTAGGTATTACAAAATATCGGACAATGGAAGGTCATTCATTATAACTACAAACCTAAAACAATATTGTTGAATTTAATGAGAAGAAACTAAAGAAGTAATTTTCAACATGCACAACCTTGTTTTACTTCTTCCCATTGAATATACCAATATAATAAATGAAAGTACCTACTGTTAGGTCTATGTCTACTTGGTATGCCCCAAGTACACATGCAACACTATTGTTCTCACTATTGGGAGACCAAAGATAATTTGGTTATGATTATCACTTGCGGCTCATTTTTATCATCTATAAACTAAGAAAATTTTAAAATGTCAACAATATTGCTCTATTTGGATAAGCAATTCAGTTGGTGAAATACAATGCACAAGTGTATTTATTGCACCACCTGAAATCATGAAGGAATGTTTCCTTCAGTATGTCCAGAGTACGTTTAACTAACATAGATGGTACATGACAATAAATCAATTTAAAGAAAATGTATAGTATGTAACATATTATCCCAGCGTACAATACATATCCCATCCATGTGACTATAGTTTTAATAAATACATGCATAGCGAGTATCAACTTTGGGAATAATAAAATGAGCAACTATTGCTTTAGTTTCACAGTCACAGTTACGTATTAAACAGGAAGCAACAAGATTTATTCTAGAACTTGTATGGTTCCAGATGCAAGAAAATGGAATAAGAATTAGGCTATATAAGAAGGTCTTGGTCCAATTAAATAACTTTGTGAGCAAGATTATTGCACATTCTTTGTTAGAATTTGTTCTGTATCAAAACAAGAACCCTGAAAGGCCAAAGGATGAGTCTCTACTGTTACCGTCACTGCACCCAGCACAGAGCTCGATCAGTCACAACATGCATGGATCTGGAATGCACAGTGGGATGGTATTATTCATTTGTATTCCGTGGTTCTATCACAATTGTAATTTAGTGGTTAGGTTAGGAACACTGATAAACAGTGGTTACCGTAGTAATATCTCAGAGATACTATAGTGTCTTGCCAGCTAAGGTTACAATAGCTCGGAGCAGTTCCACCAGTCTCTGAAAATAACTCGGTGTGCTGCTTGGATTGTTGTTAATTGAGATCAAGGGCACAGTAATTCCATTGCAAACACTTCAAAACTACACTTACAAAACAATCCAAAATCAAAGCTATGCTACAAAGAATTCACAGGATTATTCACATCGAGTAATAACATATCTTGCATAGCATATCAGACAAGAGTAAATCAGAAATGATTATCTTCAACTGTTTAGAACATAATGTAGGGAACATGTTTGGCCACATAACAAACGTAGGCACTTAAGATAGGCCTACGTAACAATGAACAGTTTACGTTTAGACCAATTATCGATTATTGTGTATTGCATTATTGCTTATCAATCCAGTGTACTCAACCTTGCTGGCAGGATTGACACTTTGACTGAAGCCAATCCAGGAGAAAATTACAAAGAATTTAAGGGTTATGTGTGATGAGGTAGCTGGGGTACAGTCTGGGGCAGAGCCCCTGCTGTGGGAGGAGTAATTTTGTTGGTGACTACACTAAGTTAGATGGCCTAAAACACGCATTAAGGCAAATTTTTATCCTCATTAACAGTGAAATATAAAACAAGAAAAACAATTTCTTCTCTAAATAGAATGTAAGCCTAGGGTGTGTCCCGGAAAGTTGAATCCAGCATCTGGGACCAAGTATTGAAATCCCCAAACAATCCTGGAAAATTCAGGACAGGTGGCAAACCTATTGCCAACTAACAATATAATATCCGTAGTTGAATTTAAAAGCCCATCAAGAAGCTTGCTAACTTATAAACTTGCTAATGGATGAACAAAAGAAGTATGTGTTTTTTTTATATAAGTACGTACATATTAGGGCTGCCATTTAACATTGTTGTTGACATTGCGGATAAGTTTCGACATCGTTACTTATTACCGACACTTGTTGTTACCGACACAACATTTCATATCCGAGGAAACAAGGGACACTGAGTATGACTGACGCTGAGGATCTAGAGCAAAAGTGATATAGGTATGCCTGCCTGTATAGGGAAATGCATGGTGAATCGTGTCGTTCTCCGAAAATACCTAGAAATTATGATTGACTATATACTGTAATTCATATAAATAAATTGTCATTTAGGAAGCAATAATATAGTGTCATCAAATAGAATTCTAACCATTTCAATCATCTACTCATACAAGGTAATCTGTAAGATGTGATCTTAACTTGACTTTTGAGTCTCAACCATGAATATTTATAGTTCTTGACCAAATTATATATTTGGGACAATGTAATTTAGCCAGTTCCTTCATTAGCCAATGTCTGTGTAAGTTTATTGAAAAATTGAATCAGCCTTCACCTTCGTTAAGTACATTAAAATGCCAATCTAGTCGGGGTTTTCACAAGAGAATAATTTTAGGCCTAGTCTCTACATGTTGATGGTGAGCTGTAAAGTAGGACATACATCTTCATTATTTCAGATATTTCTAAGATGATAATAAAACATACCGGAATAGTATACACAATTTAACCTACCAGAATATTTCAATTTGATCCAGATTTGTGCATTTCTACTTGGCTTTAGGTACAATGCTGTGCATTCTTAGATAAGCTTGTTTCCTGGGATAGTAGGAGGGCCGAATGTGAGACGCATGCCTTCGATAAGCTAACCTATCCTAGCCATACTACCACATCTGCCAGACGAGTGTCAGGGGGTGCTATGTGAAACAATGATTTGGGAGGAGAATAAATTTTGCATATAATGTGATTTTTTTAAATACTAAAAATTTGGTAGGATTTAGTTTTTAGAAAACGTTTGGGGGGAAGTGACCCTGGGGAATAGTGGCTAATGGGGGGAGGGAGCAAATTTCAAGATCAGATTAAAACCGATCAAATTACCTACAAGGCCGAGTAAAGTAGGTATTTTGATTTTTTTTTTCAATCAAAAATTTGGAGAAGGGAGAGGGTGGTGGGGGCGGGGGGAGGAGTGACGTTTTTAGGGGTTGTAGGTGGCTAGATCAGATAAAATTCAAAAAAATTACCTAAAAGGTAATCAATGAATTTGGGGGAGAGGGGTGAGGTAATTGGGCAAGGGGTGAGGGGTGGGGGTAAGTCTGTAAGGGGTTAGTGATGTCTAAGTTGGAAAGGATCCTACAAAATTAACAGTGGGGGAAATAATTTTTCATTTTCATTTGTTTATTTTTTGGGGGAATGATAAAAATGTGGGGGGTGGAGTTCCAATGAGCGTGACTTAAGGAGGGTGGGGGGTTGGAGGCTTATGTCTAGGTCGGATGAAATCTGACAAAATTACCATTTAGGAAAATAATTTTTATATTGAACTTGGGCCTAGTTTTTTTTTAGAATTCTAAAATTTTTACGAAATACTATGGTGGTGGTGGGAACGGGGGTGGGTAGGAGGCAAAAAAAATCGGTGGGCGCTTAAATTTCAATGTAGGATAAGATCCGATATCCGATAAAATTTCCAAAGTGGGGGGAAAAAAATCTTGAATTCCCCCCCCCCCCCCCATAATTTCGGCTAAGGGGTTAAAGAAGTAAAGCGGCACCTTCTTCTGCAAAAAAGGTATCTCTGTGCTTCAATTAATGGTCGTAATGTCATTGCCAGCTACTCTTATGCGTTTCTTATATTACTATGTCGAAACTCTTGGTCTTACTTTGATTTGAAAATTTAAAATGGAACAACAACCTTAGTATGTAACAATTGTTATAAATGTCGCCAGCCAGGCTGTCTTGAACCTATGACATTCCACTCACTTGTTAAATCTCTTCTCTAGCCAATAGAGCAAAAGGCTACAGAGCAAACATGTATTATATTCTTAATGTTTCAAGCCTGTAATAAACAAAAATGAATCCAAATGTTCACCACACAGACTTAAATTACAACATGAGAAATACAAAGACACACATACATACACACACATGTTATGGATCTTTCCCTTTTTAAATTGGATGCAAAATGAAACTATCAACATTTCTTTTACACTAACCAAGCAATGGCATTATGTTTCTAAATTAAACCCATCTGGCTACTTATTTTTCTAAATAATAAGGAAAACAATTCAGCTGTTAGCACATACTAATTCAAATAAGACAAGTGCCACCAAGCTTAGTATTGCCAAAGAATGGATGATAGAATATATATTTTATTTGTAGCACAGCAGCTACATTTAAAAATATCTTGTTTAGAAAGTGGGGTGCGGCCATAATGCACATCCATATGTAGTATTGACAATTTGAGAGGTCAAAATTGGGGTAGTCATTATTTTATGACGGCCTATAATCCCGTAAACTTTTTTTTTAAAAGCTAAAACGGGGTACCTGGTTTAACCCCAATACAGCTAATGTCTTACAAATTGAGTCTTTGACGCCTAATTACGACACTAAATCAAATACATCAAAATCAAAACAAGAGTCATATTATAAACTTTACTATTCATTAAAAAATATCATATTATTACAAAATCTTACAGTTCTTTCTTCTTCAGTCTTTAATCTTGGTTTTTTATGGTTCCTATTTGTAAATAAAATAACTTGCAATTAGGGTTTATTTTAACCAACTTACTTGAAATGTTATTCAGAGTACACAGAATTTTTTTTAGACTAACTACACAGAAATCAATCCATGTATCTACAACAATTTGATCTGTATCTGCTAAACAGCATGACAATAATAAACAACACAAGCGACTTTACTCGCATGAATTCATTACTCGAAATGGTTGGAAACACAACATTATCCTTTCTTTCCATGTATGAAGTAGGTATAACATTTGTGGTTAGGCTGTTTGTGACATAAATACAAGTACCCTTGACTGACACGAAAGTGATTACAGGGTAGTATTGTTGTGGTTTATGTCTCAGTGTTATTGCACCAAGCACAATGAAACAAAAGTTGAGTTAAAATGAATGCAATTAGTGTGCCGTTCTACCTGTAATTATCAGTTTTAAAAATTTGTTTGGACTGCTGGTAAATATGTAATTACCTGTGGCATTATTTATTAATTCATATCGACCATACTTTACACAAGCAAGAAAAAAAATATCATACAAATCAAAACCAAATCAAGGTCAGGTTGCAAGTGGAGTGGGCGTACCTGGGTCACACTATAACATCAGTCACCTTGACAATGTGGTCCACGGAGACCACCAAACATTGGAGTTTTTAGGTAAATTAGTAGTAGTTTGCACACACAGATTTGGACTATGCATGAAGGTGGGGGTGGACCGAATAATATGTCATCAATCTCACAACCATGTTTCTCAGCTACATGTCAGCTACAATATCATAAACAATGTTGTCAACATCTAACACAAAAGGAGATTCAACCAATAGATACATCAACGGGATTAAATCAAATTCTTTCCATACAATGCCAACGAAAAGTTATTGACAACCTGAGCACTAGGTTTACACATGTGTGTGTGTTTGTGTGTTCTGCATTTACTCATACTCATACAGACAGTAGGCGTACGTAAATCCCTGTCAGTGACGACATCTTACTCAAGTTATATAAAATACAAAATCAATATAATATCTTCTTCTTCTTTTCATAAGCCCCCAATCAACCTACTCGGCCATCATGTGTTGTGTTATCCAATAGAGACAGGATTCCCTTTGTACATGCGTCATGCCATCTGGCATCACGTCAAGTTCAGACTTAGTCCTTTCACAACTGAAAAGGTATGTCCAACCTACTTAAAAACAATAATATAAAGATTTTAAGATAAACATAAGAATAATAACAATTAAAATTGTAAATATAATATAGTAATAAACTAGCGTAACACTTAAATAGTAGAGGCAAAGAAAGGCCAATGGTTGATTCTTATTTTCTTTAATTGAGTTCCAGGATGCCTTGCATTTATTAATGTGTAGTGTATAATAGAGTAAGTACAGTATGTTTAATTGTTTTAAGGCAGGATTCTTTCAGGACCGCAGAATGAGGCATGCGTGGGCAACCACTAGTGTCAGCTCATACTGAAGGTGGGGAATGCATCATACAAGCCTCATTGTGTGGTTCTGAAAAACCCTCATTTTAATCTACCCACAATAGTTGACAAAGTCAAAAGAAGAAGGCTCGATCAATGATATTTAACATCTATAGTAGGCTAGATCCCCAGTCATTAATCCACTTCCGTGACAATTTGAAGCCATCTTGAATATGGCAGTTTGCATGTTAAAGTATATGGGAGCGATTTGTAGCCCAAATATTTTTCAAGATGGCCGTCAGGTTGACAGGTGAGCATATTAGCCATTAACACCAAATGATTACTAAATTCCCTTATGCAATAACTTCTTATTGTTTCTGTTTGTGCATTCCCATGCTGCACAAGCTAAAACCATATCAAACAATCCAGAAAAATACTTTATTGCATTAAAAAAGCATAAATTAAAACGCCAAATTGCCATGGCAGATTGGCACTTCAATTTGCTACTCTCGCGCCTGTGCGGACGTATTGGAGACTGGGGATCTAGCCTAAATATCATTGGGCTCGATATTATAAAATTACGAAAAATGCTTGGCAACAGGAGTTTGGTTCATAAGTATCTGACTTGCTTCAGGATGGCTTGCATTTATCAATACATGGTTTATAATAGAGTAAGAAGAAGATAATTGTTTTCATCTATCCATGAAGTCAAAAGAGGAAGGCGCATTATTATAAAATTACGAAAAATGCTTAGAAACCGGAATTTAGTTGATAGTGACTTGCTTCATCAGAAATACCGTCCCTATGGTGCAATGTGTTGCCTGTGAAAATAAAACAAAACATTGTTATATTCACAAATCTTCACGTGTGCATTGTTAAAGGAAAAATAAATCATTTTATTTCATTGTAAGATGTGTATAAGATAAAATAATGATAGGTGAGTTAATTTGAAAGATAATAAACTAATTATATTATAATAAAGAAATTGAACTAGTTTTGAGAAAAGACAACATATAACCAATGTGTATTGGGTAACTTTCATTAAAATATACCTACGTGTTTAACTTTTAAACTATCTTTTTTTTCCAAAAATCCAAACCAAATAATCCAAACCCAATATCCAATAACAAAACCAACACCAGAAACTTGTAGGTTTTGTACATTGTTCTCCGCAGAGCGGCTAAGGGTGAAAGTGCAAGTTTGTTTCCTGTCGGGGGCACACTTTGGCGATCTTGCTTCACCCCCTTTGCCAACAGCACGTGGTGTTCCCAAGTGGTCACCCACTCAAGTACCGACCACGCCCGATTTTGCTTAACTTCGGTGATACATCAGGAACCAGTGTATTCAACCTGGCAAGGCCGTTGGCCAATTCTACCCAGAGGAAGACCAAAAACCATTGCCAAGTTATGACTTAACCTTTACTAATAGTACGAGCTAAAAGGAGCAAACTAAAATTGTTCCACAGCAAGTATACCGATGTGCGCAGTTTCGGCAGGCCAATGGGCAACCAATATT
Organism: Sweltsa coloradensis; assembly: GCA_024449915.1. Lineage (NCBI taxonomy): Eukaryota > Metazoa > Arthropoda > Insecta > Plecoptera > Chloroperlidae > Sweltsa > Sweltsa coloradensis. The sequence goes on from JAMZAV010001407.1 coordinate 115,529, forward strand.
TTAAATTAGAGACCACTGATTGGGTGCAATCCATCCGCCGGTGACATCAGCATCTGCTTACTCATGCTTTGGAACAGCTATACTATATTTTTTTCCACAGCAGTTTTTAGGGGCTAAATACTCTTTTACCCTTGTTGTGAACATGTTTAGGATACTCACCCAAGTGTTGACCTGGGTCACACGGAGCCACTAGAATCCCCTGGAAACACCAAGCTGTTCTCCGCACTGAATGACGGAGAGGGGGAACAACGAGCCTCGAGAGAAGCTCGACTTGCGGAGCTAAAGCTGCTTGAACTCAGCTCTTCGTATGATTGACTGCCACCTGGAAACAACAACTACGTCAACCCTGGTTTGTTATGCACCACAGCAACACAATTCTATGGGTTCACCGATTTGAAATGTCCATGTACGAAGAACATTTCCAGGTGGCTTACCATTGAAGTTTTCTTTCATTTGGAGATTAACCAAAGGTTAAATAGAATTAGAGTCCAGTTACTTAATAGCTTGATTTTTTGAATTGTTAGAATTTATGAAAGAAAATTTTAAGAACCCATTCTTAATTATCCAACTACAAAATCGAATCCAAAATTGAATTTATCTTAGTTTTGTTTAACGTGACAGATTGTTGAATTATGAAATACATTGAATCAGCATAGTATTAAACTGCATAATTGGATGAGCGTAGCGAGCGAAGCGAAGATTCCATTTGACTACACTGAAGAAAAAAATCCGGAATGTTTTTTTTTTATTATTATTTTTGGCTGTTTGTTAACACGATTCCGGCTAAACCGATACTCCAATTGCAATGAAATTTAGTGGAGGTCTTCAAAATCTCTGAACTTAGAACTGCCACGTTTTGAGAGCAATCGAAAAATTATTTCTCATGATAATCGCAATTTTACGATTTTTTTCGGTTTTTAAAAAATTTCTTTGACTTATAACAACTACATGCTTTATCCGATTTTGATGATTTTTTCACAGAACCTTAATTTTATGAATTAAGATATTCGTGTGAAATTTGAGCGCAATCGAAAAATTATTTCTCATGAAAATCGCAATATTACGTTTTTTTGTTAAAAAAAAATTCTTTGACTTATAACACCTACATGCTTTATTCGATTGAAATGATATTTTCACAGAACTTTAATTTTATGAATTAATATGCGCCCTAAAACCCCAACTAACTAACTATGAATTAATATATTGGTGTGAAATTTGAGCGCAATCGAATAATAATTTCTCATGAAAATCGCAATTTTACGTTTTTGTGTTTAAAAAAAATTACGCTCATCCAGCAACGCACCTGAAAAAGCGTTTGCGAAGTTTCCTAGTAAATTATGATAATAGTTTACTTATTGCATCCAGTCAACGGCCTGTCACAATCAATATTAATTAAAAGTTCAAATAAAATAATTGTCTTCATATTACCAAATCATTGATGAACATACAAAAAATTGCTCTTTGATTTTCATGAACACACTAAAATGCTTTTTAAACAAAAAATCAGTCTCTATACCTTAAACCTTTAAATCTTCTGGAATTCTATAATACAATTAATTACCATTTATAAATACAACATTTTTGTTTAAAAAAAATACTTATGCTTTTTGCATTACAACTATGGTTATCCCAATTTTTCACTAGAAACTCATCGAAATAATCATCTCTCGTATCACATATAACTATAAAGAAGCTTCATACTTGTAATTTAAGAGCATCAAGCACATCCTAAGCATTTGTTTATGACAATCCTAGCTACATAATTGCCTTTGATTGAAGGCGACAGCTTAATATAATCTGGATGAAAGTCAACTTTCAGGCTGTCAAGTATTGAAACAAAACTTCCACACCCAAGATTGGTGAACTAATTTCTCACAATAGTAGTAACTCTAGTTAAAGGGGTATTTAAACGCTAAACTCAAAAAATATATTTCATTCAGGCTAACTAGTAATGAATTTAGCAATCAACAAAAAATTATTGGGGCCACCATGACCTCCCAAAAAATGGTCAAACATGACATTTTTCGAGCTAGGTCCCATCGGCAAAAATCTCCCATAAGAAATAACATGGGGACGATCTTTATGCCCCGTGACCTTGGAGGATTTTGATCCAAAAAAATATTGGCCATTATTGACGTACTCTACAGCCTTTTCTGTAAATTCTCTATATTTTGTTTTGTAATTTGGGCAAGTAGTTTGGTCAAAACATGCTGATTACCAAGTTGGGGTGTGATTTTGGAATGCATATTTTTGCGTGTTTGAGGGTATATTTGGGCACAGTTTCAAGACACGATGTTATAAAGGGGCATTTTAGATTGGTACTATGCTCTAGTATCTATGTGGACCAAAAAAGAAGCAGGTTAAAGCCGATTTAAGAAATTTCCCAAAACACCAATTTTTGCTAATTTCTGGATCAAAAAAATTAAAAAATTCGTGTTAAATGACAGTTACAAGAAATAATTTTTTAAACGGTCATTTTAGTGTAGTATTGTGCCATAGATCACGTGGTAAAAATAATTTTTGGGGTTTTTAGACCCTTTAAGTCTATACATAGTTGTAATCTTGTATAATTAATCATATAAAAAAGTACAGACATTTTTGTGTTGAAAAATTTCCGGAACATTCGGACTCTAAACAGAAATTACTTGCCGACCACTGCTCTAAATCTATGTGCTTACTTAAGACATTATCAGTGGTACCATGGCCAGAACAGTGTGTGTGTGTATGCTTGTTAGTAATAAAATATCCCCTATTGAAAACCCGTCCCTGTAACAGAGTGGGCACTATTAAAAAACAAATAAGTACCTGTACCAATGTATTTAGCAGTGAAATGTATAACAAAATGGAATGTAATAATATACATTTTGAGAAAAGATCTTTTTAGCAGTTTAGGATCTACTGCAAATGGAGTAAACTTTTTATCCCAGAGTCTAACAACACTATTGTTAATGTATTAATGGTGTTCTACTTTCTAGCCTGTTTGGGTAGTATCTCATCAGTCATTAGCCTGTACTGAGAAAGAATGCTCATTGATATTGATGTAGTAAATTATTTTCTGTATTGATACATTTTGTTATCTGTACGGCTATCGCAAGTTTAAGAAAATTATACAACTAGAAATAACAAACTTCATATTCCAAAATTAATCTTGACCTTAGGCAACTGTTTGCACCATGTTGTTGGTTGAATTAGTCTTCTCGGCCGGCAATGAGCTTTCTTGGCTTGGAGTCGTCTTTTGTGACAATATAAATTATCATAGCATATTCCCAAGTTTTGAGTGAAAATCTGAGGTCATACAAATACACGAGATTTGCTTGTGGTTGCTAGAACATTACGCAATATAACAAGCACTACCCTAGTGGCCACTATAACTAAGATAACAAGGAAAAACTGTGTATTTAGTATTGGCTACACAAAATTGTCAAGTATAGGCGTTCCAAGTTTGGGATAAATTTTCACCGACTGTCACAAAAAATGTCATTAGTTAGTACATTTGTAGCTTGCAAGTCCATAGCCAACTTTGGGCCCTGAATAACATGGTTCAATTATTCAATGACGTAAACCAAGACGACGAATCACCCGCATTCACCACAATGCCCCTCATGGCGTATAAGCGATGCAACTTCTCTCTACTCATCCCGCCGTTTGTAAAGAGTCAATATACAGTAGATATTGACGTATAGTGTATTGATTACACGGGTGACATATCGGCAAAGTGTTGGAACTATATAGTAACAATTTGACTATCAATTTATTTGCCGGGTACAAATGTACAATTATGTTTGATGTCATGTAGATGATTACATTGCTTCAAGTAAACATGGCTAAACCAACCTTACCATCATGCCAAAAAAGCAATATTTGACCGATGATAGGCTATAAAGTGGAACTTATTTTGACTACCAAATCAGATGATAAAGTAGTGTAACAGTAACTTAAAGGAATTGTCTCGGTTTGCATAACAGGCTTCTCAGAAGGTACCTTGATTCAGGTTGCATTGCGTAGCGCATGGGTCGCGTATGGTGACGTCACTGCATAGAGCTCGCTGCATACATTCCGTGCAGATACGTTCTATTAGCGAACCGTGGACAGTCCCACGTTTGAAGGTTTTTGTGTTTTGAAAATTCAATTTCTGGTAAAACCGGGATCGTCTGCCTTAGAATGTTTTAACAAGGAATGAAATATATTAAACTATATTATTGTGGGTTGAGAAGTATGTTTTGCAGAGACTTGTCCAGGAAATTCTAGGTAAAGCTATTGGATCTATTCGCGTATTTGCATCTTTTTCACTGTCAATAAGCAGTTAGGGGTCAGTTCGTATTTTCAGTTCAAGTTGAACACGTTAAGCGTACAAAATTTCTTTTGACAGTTCTAGATTAGGGTCCACCCAAAGGTTATGGTAATTTTGTGCTTCTATATTATAGGGTTGAGCGTCAATTACAATTTCCATTTAGGCCCAATGTCTGGAAATGTGCCATTTATATTCTCGACTAAATATAGCCCAACAGAAGCCGAAAAACAACAAATAAACAAACAACAAACAGCTGAAGCGAATAGATTGGACTGTTTAAAGGGTTAATCGGGAAAGTCGAATTTACTTTTTTTTTCATTCGCAAATTAAGTAAACAAGCTATTAGGTCTCAACCAAAATTGAATAAAATTAAAGACGTTCTGCACTGGTGACAATCGTAGAACTTGCCAATATTAAAAACGCTACACAAAAATGGGTGGCGTCCGCGGTCCGACTTATACTTATATATCATATATGTAACTTAGCAGTGAGGACCGTAGCCGTACACTGGCTTCACAACTATTTCACGCAGAGTTGGAAGAAAGTACCGCTAGAGCCGCACTACCGCGTCTTCGCCCACAGAGCACCGGTATGTCTGGATCTAGAGCTCTTGAATGCGACAAAAACGAGACTGTCTAGGCTCAAATTTGATCCATAAATGTTACATAAAGATGTGAATATTAATGTAACACATAATATTTTCAAGAAAGAACTCTGCATAGTGTTTGAAAGGGGCCAGAAACCTATAGTACTTAAAAGGGTAATTCTTCAAGGTTAATTTGAGAATGATCAGCAATATTGTTCTAGTTTTTATTTCCACATTCATGAATGAGTCATTAAGTTTGTTTTGTAAACATAATGTGTTTGAGATTGTTTAATGTTTATAGGGGTCAAGATCATTCAAGATTTTATTGGTCACAAAACAGAACTTCCCTTGTCACAGGTCACACATGATTACAAAATGAATGAATGAAACCAGCATTTAAGTTAGGAAGATACAGGTTCAAGGAAGGGACCAGCTACTGTGCACGAATTTAAGAAGCTCGTGCAAAAGAAATCAAACCAAGAACTCCACAAGATGTATAATTTTGTGAAGTTGTTGATGGCATCTTTCAAACCTTGATAACGCTTCCTAAATTCAAACTAATACGAGTTAAATGGACCCATGTTTGTGCGCTGTTTCAAAATATATGCGGACTGAGTGGCAACCTCAGCGAAACGCAGCCACGTTGTGTTTGTGTGCAGCTGTGGCATCCTCGCATTCCACGGGCCTGTCTGCGGTACTACATGGTTGCTACATTTATTTTGAATTCAAGATTTTGTTGGCATATATAGGGTATATTTTAAGAAATGTATAATCTAGTACTACCACCACAGTTTTCACAGAGCAAGGCGAATACCAAAATCTGTGCCGATACCACAGGCAAATGTTTTAAAAGTGTTTTTTTTATTTGCAGTTTGGAAGTTATGGCAACAGTGTAAATGTAGAGTTCACTTCAACTAAAAAATAATGTTATTATTATTTGGGATTTAGCAGAGTTATATATCCATGCAAAGAGGTAAGATTAGTTTCTTACAGTATGAATATAATTCCGGTCCGTGGTTGGGTTTGCGGGCTAAAACATTTAGCAGGGGTTAATCGCCTATTCAATGCTGATGGGTGAGAGCCAGACAACGTCCTCTGAGGTTCCCTGTAAATGGCTTTGACAAAGTGGCCTCTGTTGGCTGGGCAAAAGCCCTTCCAAAGAATAACACCCCCCACCTTATATATTTATATAATTATCTTATAAGAGTTAGGTACAGCACAAATTCAAAACCATGTGTAATTGCTACAAAACAACAAAAGACTGCAGTTTAGTAATACAGTACATCAAGAACCTTGCATTATGCAGTTTATAGATCTATCAAAACAACAAGTTTCTATAGAATCACTTTTTTGCATAAGCCTAGCATTCTTGAGATACATACAACTAAAATACAGTATGGCAATTTGCACAGTTCTAACATGAACACTACTGCACCCTTGTCATAAACATGTCTAATAGAAATAAGATCAAGGTCCAAAGTGCAAGTCATTGCCTGTGAATTGCAATGTCCTTGGGTTTCAAGGAGCTTAGAGCAGAAAACAAGTAAGATTATACCTATTTTAAATCATTAACACAAAAGACTGAACAAAATATTTTATTTTGTCATACTTAGCTCAAGAAGTTACAATTATTAATATTAGGTCCATTATGGATCTAACAACACTAAGCAATCAAGAGATAAAACAGACAAAAGTGGTCAATACATATATATCCAACTGTTCTTCAAAATTCAGAAATCATTAGGAAATTTAGTCTACTATATTACATAATTTCATTACATTACCTAGAAAACTAGAGTAAACAATTAATTGCGTAGCTGGGTCTAGCTCTTTACATAATGTCAAGGAAGCATCATACACTCCGTAATTCACTCACCGCTTGCGTAAATATTGTTACCCTATTCTGGTTTGTTTCAAAGAATATTTGAATTGAATAGAACACACAATTAATAAAACAAGATTAGGTATATTTTTATAATGAGATTTTTTGTTTTATTGGTAGCTCACGTTCTTAAAAACAGCTACTCCTGTAAGCCACTATCACTATCACATTTAAGCAATGCACGCAACTAAGACATTGTGCATTTATAACTACAAGGCATAAAAAATTACGTACCAAAGTGACAGTTAATATCTTAATTATGAGGATATCTGCACTATAACAGGTAATATTTCAAGTATGTACATAAAATCATATTACCTAAACAATTATTGATGAAGACAAAATAGTCGTGTCATTATTTGCAAAGGTACTTGGTTTGACACCATTATTACGTGCACAAGTCAAATGGGTGCTAGCAAATTAGTGCTACATTTAATTGAAAACTAGTGTTCAGTTTCTCGAAAACTTGGACACTAACACAAGAAATAATATTTATTTGACAATTAATGAAGATATGTATCAATAGCTACACACAAAATTATGTTATACCATGTTTAATCTTTACCCAAACTATAAAATAATAATTATCATATGTGACGAATGTTACATAGGTAGGGCTATGTCAGATCTTAAGCAAGAAAGAGTTAATATTTTTGTGTGAAAGAAGATAAAATGAAACATGATAATATCCCACAGCCCTAGAGTTACAAGTAATGCTGAAGCGTATTTCCCAGAAAACATCACATTACTTAGGATATGTGGCTTGTGATGGACGACAGTATGCAATGAAAATAGAAAATGTGTTTTGCAATGTTAGACGTACTAAAATAACCGTGCAATTACACAAGCACTGGCACCAAATCTCTAGCCGAGCCCAGCGCTGCTTAATTTAGCTAATTAAGAGAGCTACTCAGTGACATCTTTGAAAACTACTAGTACTACGTATATAAGCCAGTCTTATGCTATTGCAACCTATTAACGATAATAACAAAGAAACTTAAGTAGTTTGCAATACACAGTGCACACACAATATCACTAACAATATTGCTAAATGTATTTCTATATATTAAATAAGCAACATTTGTTTTGCACTCACAGCACACATTCTAAAATATAAATTAAGATTCAAAACTTTTAAAACTTTTATCATTAATGCTAAGAAAATATCATTTTTTACATTATATACATTTTTATCATTTTATTCTAGCTTGTAAATAGTTTTGATGCTTTGGACAAAACTTACTTGAGCCAAATATCTTTTTGACTGTAAATGAACACAAGTAGTTAAAAATACTGTTTTGAAACGTCACCTCTCAGAGTGCGCAAGTTCCGAGCGAGAGAGTAGCGTCGAGCACGGGGCAGTGTTATAGCCTGAGGATGAAACCTTTTCATGTTGCACAAACTGTGCCGTTTTCGATTAGAAACCTAATGGCGTTTTCCCTTGGCCGCACTAGTGCGCACTGAATGTGAACCAACATCAGAATCATCATCTACTGGGATTTGAGGGCAAAATCAGTGCCAGTGCACGGACAACATTGAGGAATGAGTGCCGCACTGAGCCGCTCTGGGTCAGAGGACAGTGCAACGGATCTAGTGCAATACGGCGGACAATTTAATGCGGGACATTTGTTTTTGTTGTTGGAGATTTGGAAACGTCAGACAACAGCAATGAAGAAGATTTGTTATTATAATATGCTAAGCTCACATGGAGTGAATAATACAATAGTACAGGGTTACGTAATTTATGATGTCGTTAATTAGCAGCTATTCTATTCTGACAACGAGGTATGGCAGGCTATGTATTGTTTTGCTAGGCCTAGAGCTAGGGCTTAGGCTTAGGCCTACTCCGTGTAGCCAAGAATCATGATTATGAAGAAGTAAGGCCCAGGTCCTAGGTCTAATTTTGTTTTATTATTGTTTTAGTTTCGAATCAAGTTCTCCTTGTTGTCGGGCTCCTTGATAAGGTATTTTATTGTCACTTTTATTTACTCCCGTCAGCTGATCAGCGTCTGAAAAGGACACCAGGTTTACACGATTTTTGATAATTCTTATTCTATTGGGGACTGAATGAGTGCAGCACTCGGCGAGTGCAATGACGTCACCGTGACGTTTCAATGCAAACTACATGTGCACTCAGTGCATGCCAATGGAAAACACTATAAGAGTGTACATAGCATCATTTCTTGTTGTTTTATTACCTTTTTTTTAGTTTTAGATATATAACCTTTCATTTATTGTTAATTTGAATGATATAAGACCGTTTGTTAATAAAATAAACCATACAAGCAATTAAAATCCCCATCGCTTTGTGTTGATTAATGTCAAGATAAGTAGAATTCCTATTAAGATTAATATTCATCTCCTCTTCTTCTTGACCTTGCGAGTTTTCTTGTTAGCTTGTAGAGAAGTTGGCGCCTCTTCTTCGTCCATGGGAAGTCCGGCCTCAGCACGACCACTCTCCACTGGTTTCGCCTCCTCGGGAGAAGGGACGCTACTATCCGCACAGAATGTCTTCACGACGGTACTCCAAGACTTGACGGGCGCGGCTTCCTTCGGGACACTCTTACCGGCGGCTATATTGCTCCAGGTGGTTCCTGGACTGTCACTCCACGTCTCTTGGTCTTCGACTGTAGGTTCGTCATCCACCGTCCACTCTGAGGCCATGTCCAGCCTGCTCTCCATCAGAGATGAGTCGGCATCCTGTACGGAAGACTCGTCCATACACTGTATCGTAGACACACAGCCGTTATCTACAGAGGAATCTAGCGTAGCGGGCTCGAAACACTCTTCGGCATTCGGCATAGACGTTTCGACCGAGCACCATGTCGGGTCGTGTTCCGACACGTCTAGCGAACGTGTCGGAGATGTGTCGGCAGCAGGTACTAACGTGTCGACCGCACTCTCTAGCAGAGAAGTGTCGACATCAGGCACTAGAGGCTCTAAACACTCCACAGGGCAAATCTCATCAGGTTGAGTAAAAGATTCTAATGGTTCACTAGTTTCCATTAGAAATGCTTCAGACATTTCAAACATTTTCAATTTCTTTTTAGAACCACCCTTTGAGACATTCTCTTGGACAGTTTGGTCGACGTCGACGAGATCGAGACCTTGGTATTTTCTCGATCTCGAGAAAACCTTTGAATCCGGTTCCTTTTCCAGTCGTGACTTGTGTTTACCTTGGCTAATATCAGCTTCGGTATCTATGACTTCAAATTCTTTTATGTCCTCTTCTACACCAGACATAAACACTTCACTATCACCTTTGCTTTCTAAATTAGTTTTTGATTTTAACGGGGACCTAGACTTTCTGTCTTTATTTGATTTGTCTTTGAATTTCCCTCTTGTCTCTGGCTTGAGCTCTGGAAAGTCCTGTTTTTTCTTTTCGGAATGAACAATCTCCGGAGTGTTCTTCGCGCACACATCTGGAGAGGCAACCTCTTCACAATTATTTGGACAATCGCCGAGAGCCGCCGCGAGTAGTTCTGTAGCAGAAGCTGACTTAATTTCAAGGCCGATATCCTTCAATTCTTCTGGTTTTGGACAAGAAACAAAAGGTTCTGGATCGCTCCTCACATTGACCACTTTCTTTGCTTTCCTGCCAAACTTTTGAATGGTTGGCAACTGGTCCGTTGTGTTTCTTGCAGCCGCCGGCTGTACAAGGTTCTTGGTCTCAAACACGTCCATGGAGGCTGTGGCTAAACTTAAACTAGCTATTCTTTCACTCGGAACTTTAGACATTCCCTTCGAATCTACAGTCTTTGATACTGTGTCGGCATCTTTGGTGCTCGCTATCATAGGAGACTTAATATTGTCACGCACATCAACATAGCTCTCCTCTCTTTCTTTGGCAGCCGTCTTCTTTTTAGAGCGACTCTTATCACTTTTCTCTGGCAAACTTTCTGTGGGCTTTTCGGTCTCCTTTCTGGAAGAGGAAATCTGTTGATTTCTCGGCTTGCCACTGGTTGCCTCAACCTCGTTTGCCGAGCAAGTCGTCTCGTCTACAGTTTCCCTCGCATTCGATCTACCTTTCCTGGAATTCTGTTTGGTAAGTTCCGGTTTGGCTTCACATTTCGGCAAGACTGGTTCGTCTGGTGTCATCCTGACGACGTCTGTCGGCCATCGGACCGTGGCTTCCTCCGCCTCGGCGTCTCCTGCCAAGCCGTCACAAGACCCGTCGTCCAACAACACCGTCAATACGCTTCCCACGGGGTTTACGATCTTTTCGATAGGAATCGCCTGACTTCGCTTCCCGCTGCATATCTCAACAATCACGCGCCGCCCTTTAACAAAAGAGAAAGCCAGAGTCAAGTATTTTTCTTTTGTAAATAAGAAACTACAAAAACACAGATACGGTCGTTTATAAATTGGATTTGACGTAAGAAATCAGTGTTATCTCTAGAATTCTTTAGTCAAGCACACTGATCCCATTTATACAAGGTTAATTTTAGTCAAATAACTAACACCTGACTCTGGCTTGGTCTTTTGCTCCTCTGCTTGATGCGCACTAGAATAAGACCCTACAGTCGTCAGAGAAGCAGCTCAAAGCCATCAAATGCCGGTCCACTCATACTAGCACTTACCCTGTAAACACAACATTTAAGTGGCAAACAATTACTACATCGCGCACTAAGTATCATACTTGAGTAACTAGGCTAACCGGAGGCATGCGAGGGGGGTATCATGTCTATACACTCAACGTGGTTTTAGTCTGACGGCTGGTAACGGTAGTTAGAGTAGCAGATGATTGACCACGACCATTTTGTTCTTTACTGGGGTACAAGAGAGAGGGAGAGCGGAAGTGTTAAGGACATATCACGTACCGGTTGTGATCACTGCCTACAACTAGCCTAAAAGTTAATAGAGCAGGTATATGCTAGAGTTAGTGTTAAATGCATTATAGGCAGGATTAACATGAAGTGTGATTCTTGTGAATAGGCAGAGCACAGTTATGTAGTACGTAATGTCAGTCAACATTAAACAAGTCTCAAGTAAGCAGGTGAGCATGAGGATGAGAAGGAGAGAGACAGCAAGCACACTGTTGGAGAAAGTAATGATACTGAGTAAGCACAAGATACAATAAGGTATTTAAGAAAATAAAATGATAAGATGGATAAGAGCACACAAAAGTAGCAGGTACCTCGCTGTTTAAATTGGAGCAGATTGTGAACTGGAATAATATTGGCCTAGTGACCAGAATATTTTAAGTTAAACGTAAACCAACGTATTTATTTTCAATTTCATAGTGATCCAACTTCTTCTTCGTGTTAAATGCTTCAGTGGTTATGCGACCTATTTATGACAAGAAATTGTGCAGAATGGCTAATGAATAGATCCATGTTTTTTGTGACGGGCAATAAGAACTAAATATTAGTAGGTCTAAACTATTTTATTTTACAATATGAGCATAAATTTACCGAATTTAAACCAGAAAATGACAAAATTGTATCTACTCCAACCCAGGTTGGAGGTAGACCCACCCAGGTAGACAAAAGTATGTGTAACAAATAGAAACAAAAATCAGCCTTGCAACCCAAAAATTATGAGCAGGAGTATGTCCGGGGTATATGTGATTGAATTCATTATAGAGCCTACACCGAATAGTATTTTTACAAACCGGATAATCTAAGAAACCGCTTTTCGCTCCGCAAGATTTTGTGTGTATATTTCCCCGCCACTGCACTGAACAGCTCTCACGACAAACGCACATAATGATGACTGCGCTGTATTTGGGAAGTTGAGTACCGTTCGAGCGGGTTGCGCTGATGGTGGAGGGGGGGGGGGGGGGGGGGGGGGGGGGGAGCGAGGCTGCCGAACAAGCTGACTGGTGAGTGAAAAGGGTGTTACTGCCGGCCGAGTGCTGACTGCCTGGGGCGCCGCCCGACCTCAAGGCTAAGCGGACAGTGGCAGGGAACACTAGAATGCGCCTTGTGTTGCACGGAAAAAGCGTGGTGAATTTAAAAAAAAACGTGATTTTTTTATTTTTGAAAAACCGATTTACAAAATGAAAACAAATTTCCTACGTAACCGGTTTCTGATTATTCGATGTAGGCCCTAATTCACTATACAGTCAAACCCGCCTTATACATTTTCGAAATAGACTCTAGTTTTTAACGTATTTGGGGGGAAAACGTAATTAAAATAATAATTTATAAAAGTGAGCGACCTTTCCGCATGAACCTTACAGTGCAATGGGTGTCCTGTATGAACATAACAGTACACCAGACATGCATAGGCAGGCTCAGGCTCAAAGGCAACAGTCGGTAGCATAATCAAGAGGAAGGTTAATGATTTTTATTTTATCTTCGATGGTTAAAGGTTTGCGTTTAATTCCACTGCTTTTTGATGCCATGTTGTCGAAAACACTTGGCCTAGGCCAAAACACAACACCAGGGCAATCACTTTTGTCACAATATTATGCTACATGCCACGTTACGTAATGTTACTCCGCCCTCGCTACAGCAGACTTAACTTTGCACGGCCCGCGCATGTGTACATGATGATGCACAAGGCTCGTCCATTGCAACGCTGGTACGAACATTGTATTTTGCGACGTCCCTTCAAATGTGGATCGGGAACTATCTCGCGTGCCAGGAATTGTGGAAACGTATCTCACGGACCAGCAGGACATTAAATCAGTGGTTATTTTAAAATGTTAGGGTAAAATATGCTTTAATTATCAACATGCCTAGGCCTAGACCTGAGCCCAATAGGATCCTAGACCTAGGGCCAGGTGAACTAAATTAATTTATATTTGCCAGCCAAGGCCTAGGTCTTATTAATTATTTAAGCAGAGACTAAACAAATGCAGTAGGCCTAGGCCTAGTTATCCCATCAGGGTTTTCAGCTTCAGACGTTGCAGACCTAGGGTCTAGACCTAGCAGTAGCTAGGCTAGGGGCTGGTCTGTTTGACATGACCAACAACAACGAGTGTTTGAGAATGACATAACCTAGAACTTTGTTTAGGGCGGAGACTTTGTCCACAATAACACGGATGGTTGTGATCTGTTAAAGTTTAACTCTAGCAAGTGGATCTAGGAGGATTTACTATATTACCTCTGGAGGGGCCCTTAGTGCATCGCCGCTGACGCACGTTTCGACGGCCGGGATTTTCCCCTCGCGCGCCTGCCTTGCTGCAGAGAGCAGGCAACGAGACTGAGCCGGCGTATTCAGTAGCTCGCGATACGTATGTTTAAAAGTGCAAACAATAGATTACAGTTGTGTTACATTAACAAACTGGCCGAATGTCCTTGCATCGTCATTTATTCTGAATCGTGACACAAAATAATACTACGGATAAATTATGGGAGAACTTAGAATAAAAAGAAATACATGAAAACTGTAAAAGCGAAATCGTTATGAATTGTTTAATCGTTGAAATAACAATTTGGCTTAATTTCTTACTTCACTGCACGTAGGAAAGGATTTATGTTTTCCATCTTATAACTTATTTGTACGTTATGTTGTCGGGAAAATGTGTTGTGAACATGGTTGCATTGTTTCGAGTACAGATTGCTAAGATAAATGTGTTCTGTGTTACGATTCGTTCGTTAGAAATACTTATAAAATATCACTAGATAGTAGATACCACATGTTTTGAATCTCAAGGTAAGTTTAGGTGGATAAAACTCTAAGGTGTCACATTTTAATTGTGCTTGTATATTCATGTGAAAATATATACAACAATAATTGCTTCATCGTGCCATTTGATTTTATCTTGCGACTTTCTTCACATAGTTTTACAATGTGGTCCACAGCGGCCACGAAACTTTGGTGTTTGAAGGTAATTTAGTAATAATTTGCCTACACTTACTCCGTCTACTCAAAAAAGTAGTCATGAATATATTGTAGCAAGTTTTCATATAATAATGAACTGTTGTGCAATGTAGGACTTCATATCAATTTATTCTATTTCACAAACTGTATTCAAAACATTTTAGTAAAGATTGCAGCTGTAGGGTATACACTGTAGACATCAGTTTTACCAGCTGTGACCCTCTTCAGGTAACAAAACAAGATTATTGGGGTATTAAAGTAATAATTGTTAAGGTATTCTCCGAGGGCTGTATAGAGGACTTAATCCCAACACTTGTAAAAAAATCTCATTAAAAGTGGTCAGGATTGCTAGTGGATGGATTCGAATCCGTGACCTACCGAGTCAGAATCTCGCGCGTTACACTCGTAATATAATATGTAGATTATTACATTTTATGTCAATCCGAAGCCAGTGAAATTCGATCTTAGATCTGTAATTTATAACAGAGTGTAAATATAGAGAAATAAATAAATACGCGTTAACGCCAGGGATAATCAGATCAATTTCTCACACTGAGTGAGAGTGAGTGTAATGGGTTTAATCTTATCTAAACATTCCCAGACCAATTATCGAGGTCATTTGTCTTGGACACGTCTGAGACTAAGAATCTTGAGCTTCACCAAACAATATCTTCAGAGGAACCCCCGTGCATCTCTATGACGTTGATCGTCGTAATTAACATATGACCAATAACCATACGTCTCCAAAAATATATATCGGAGCAGAAACCTTTACAAACGGTCAAGACCAAAGATGTCTGTCAGTCAGACAGTCTGTCAAAAACTACATTCAACACCCTAGAAGTTAGAAATTTTTGTTATTTATATGGTTATTACTTCCCATGTGATTTTAAAATAATAGCGCGAAAAAAAGCAGTCATAAACGTAAAACTTTGTATTTCTGTAGAATATAAATTATTTACTTTGGACAGTTTAAAACTACGGTGATGATGTTAATGCATAGGTTATGATTTCGTACACCCGCGCCAACATTTAGAACCGGTGAGCCTTCGGTATCATTGCAATTGGAATGTAATTTTTTACAGAGCAATAAGACGAACATAGTTATTTGTACTGACTAAAGATTTTGTCGTAGTTCAATTAGAAACTGTTCCAGCCTCGATTGTAAAAGTTTCTCCGCATAGGGCGCGTGTTAATTTTGCCTCTCTTGCCTGGAGTCTGGCAGCGAGCGAGCGGCGGGTGAGGGGGGGTAGAGAGTGGGGGATGCTTCAAGCCTTGCCTGCTACTACTGCCGTCCGGGCCCCTCCAGAGGTAATATTACTAAATCCTCCTAGAAGTGGATGTAGCTTTTAAATTCGTGTTATCGTTCGTGTTACGTGCGCTAATTGGATATAAACAGGACTATAGAATCTCGTAACTAGAACAGTAGGCGTCATATCAATCAACAAGTATGCTTTGTAAAATGGTGACTACTGACGCGCAACCATGCCGCGCAGTTTCGGACTGACCAACATACCAACGTGAAAGTTACTAGAGTAGGAGGGCTTTTACCATAAAGCAAAGGTTCAATACTAGTTTGTTATGTTGGCATTTATGTATTGAACTGTGCTGCTCTCTGACGTCGGCGATTGGAACTCCGTGAATAGAACTCTGACGTCAACATGTCACTGCTAATAGTGCATTCTGAAAACATTTACCAAATACCCGAAAACCCGGAAATTCGGGTAGTGACTTTTGACCGTCGGGTCGATCAGCAATTACCCGACCCAACCCGAAATTTTGGGTACCCGCACAGTCCTAGTATATACACATACACTGACATTCCAAACAGTATCCCAAGTCTAGTAATGGATCAAAATAGTGAATGAAAAAGCTATGTAATAAGTCTGCCTGTGAGCTAGGCATTGTTTAAAAATTAAGAGGATTGCGTTGAAATTCAGAGTCGACGAGTCGGAACCACGTATCTAGATCTAGAGCAATCCTGTGTTGTTTCCTAAAGTTTACCTAGGCCTAGACCCTAAACATTACGTTTAACAGCTTTAACTCAGTGCCTCGGACATCACGAATTCAAGGTTAGGTAGGCCCAGGCAGCGTGTCAACTTTTTTGTTGTGCTGGAAACACATCTTACGCAAGAAACAATCTGTAGGTCTATTGAAATCAAACAAATAGACATTCCTTTATCTTTATTACATGCGCGCGAGATAAAATATTGTTTATTTTTGGCACTTTATCATCAGTCTGCGATCACATACCCAAGATGACAGCAATTTAGGCCATAAAACATGACAAATAAATCTGCTAGTATGAACAACTATCAACCGAAAAATCCATTAGTCGAACTTTTGTCGGAAAAATCGTTTGCATAGTCAGCCATCTTGATTATGATCAAAACTCGAAATCTAACGGGATTTTCAAATAATTCTGCACTTTTTGTGATTTGAACTCAAAAAATCGGATAAACATGACAAAAAGTTGTAACATCGAGGAAAAATTCGTGAATTTCAGTTAAAATGGTAAAAAATAGCGAAAAGTCGCGAACGTCATCCAATAGCCCAAACTGCCATTGAACATCCTTTATTGAAAAAATGCATTGTTTCAATATTTGTAGAATTTTGTGAAATCACGCGTTGCGAAAATATCATGTCCCTAATAATTAGAGATAGACTAGGACTTATTAATGGATATACAGTAGGGTCTCTCTAATCCGGGCCCCGTTAATCCGGTGTTCCGTGTAATCCGGGGCGACCCGTGTCGTAAGTTTAAAAAAAAAAAAAAAAAAAAAAAAATCTGGATCTGATGTGTTAAAGTTGAAAATATCACGTACTACAGCCGTCTTACATGGCACAAACTATAGGCTCGCGGCCGACTTGCAGCCGGACGTAGTAGCGGGTGGAGCGAGGGGAGGGTGGAATAACATGAATGAAATTCTTCAGGCCGACTGCCCATTGGCCAATGGCCAGTCTCGTCTCAGTCGTCTGTCTTGAGTCAAGTGACAAACAAACCAGTGACGTTCTCGTAGCTAGACGTGTGTTTGTGCGCGAGTGATATTCGCGATGAGTAAGCGCAAACATAAGTCTGCCTCATTTGAGGATTAATTAAACGCCTTGAAACGTCTTGATCAAGGAGAGACAATAAAAAAGATAGCTTCCGAGATGGGCGTCGGAGCGCAAACAGTGGGGGACTCAAGAGCCACGACTATTTTTTTACGTAATAAAACTTCATATCTCATTGGGACAAATCTTTGTTTTGTTTATTTTACAGTGATAACTCAATCTCCAATTCACTCCGCTTACACTCCTCTCTCTCTCTCTCTCTCTCTCTCTCTCTCTCTCTCTGCCTCACGCGCGCTCTCACTCTCTCTCGATGCATGCAGCCAGCCACAAGGTCGTGAGCACGGGGCCATAAAGAGAATATCTGTCTGTCGTAATCGCGCTCTGCACTCTCTTTCTCTCGATGTATGCAGCCAGCCACAAGGTCGAGCTGGTCTGTTCTTATCGCTTTTAAAGCCATAAAGAGAAGTATTTATGACAGCGGAAGGGTCACGAATGATACACTAACCATTAATGTATCAAAATACGCGATAAAAAAACATTTTCCGTCTAATCCGGGGTTTTCACTTATCCGGGCTACATCTGGTCCCAATTAGCCCGGATTAGAGAGACTCTACTGTATATATATATATGAACAACACTTGGTTAAAACAACATACGGTAACGCTCTCCCCAACTGCGTTATATTTAGTCGCCTCAGCGTCCAGGAAGGCAGCAGCTGATGCCAACATATCACGCAGGTGGAGAGACATGTGTGTGTGTCATGCAGTTCAATGTGTAATTGTTATTTTTATTTATTACAAATAGACGTATGTACTATGTTGTAGTAGTAACCATCATATCACACAGTACTTGGTAACACATAAAAGTTAATGTATTTAGCAATGAAGCATGGTTAGAAGTGAGGGACAAGGTACCTGCATGTCTGTTGGCCACCCCTGGGCTCTCCAACATGGCGTCGGCTAGGTCCTCCCTCAGACGGATATCTCCCGGGCCGCCCGAACCATCCGAGCCTTCGTTTGAGTGGCCGTAGGTTTCTAGAAGCCGAGGCGACTGCTCGTAGCTACCTGTAACACGAGGGAGCAAGCTGGTTAGCCTTTCTCGGACAACGCTATGGGTGTCCCATTGGTCATTTACTGATTCATCTATACGACAACATGTCATCTTCCGAAAGCAAAGATGACAAGCTAGATTTGAGATTGAGCAGACTGTAATCGCAGTATTAAATCCATTGAATTTGCCTATACAAATTTAAGTTTCAGACACAATATTGTTTTATTTATTCATAGTTAATAGATGGTTTACATATAAGTAGAGCCCCGTAAAATTCGCGATCGCGAAATCGCATATTTTTGATAAACATTGCTTTATTGGATCAAATGTCGGCGTTTCATAGCAAGAGGAGTCCAAAAATATAATAATTAAAACGCGAAATTCGCGAAATCGGCATTATAACACCGCCAATCGCGAAATCCTCGGTTTGAAGCGAAATAACCCCACAAATCTCGCAAAATTGCAGTTTTTTAATCTAAAAGTGAGCAATTTGCAAAAAAAAACAAAAAAAAATAAAAAATATTGTTTTTTTAAAGTGAAAATTTCCATTAAAATTAATCAAAGTTTTGCGTATTTTTCCATACATCAGGCATGCGTATTTATTTCGTCCCCCCCCCCCCCCACCCCCACCCCCACCCCGGCGTCTAGATTTTCTCACGGCGATCGCTAGGCCGGCCGTGACTGCCGCCTGTCTTCGTCACGTCGATCGCTAGGCCGGCCGCTCACTCCCGAGCCCCATGCTCTCGCTGCCGCATTCCATCTCGACACACCTACGCGCCGACCAATGAACGGCTTGTATTGTAGTTCGCTCGGCAACAGTTCATTGTCGTCCCGTTCCGTCTGCTCCGCTCACTCAGCCGTGGGTGGTTGTGGGCTTGCGTCAATCTATCTAGTCGCATCTTTCGTCTGCATACAGTTCCTGAAGAAATGTGATTTTCGCGAGTGCTTGTTTCGATTTTATTTAGGCTGTGTTTAGCGTTGTTGCTCTCGTATTTATCTTCAACATGCCTAAACCGGCTCCAAGTGCTGCTTGCAGAGTCGATCAGTATAAAAATGAAGGATTTTATCTTAGTGATAAGAAGATATTGATGTGCAAGTATTGTGACTGCCGACTTCAACACGAACGCCGCGATACACTACAGAAACATGTGGAGTCGGCTCATCATTGCAAAAAAAAACTCAAAGCTGTTGCATCTTCAGCTCCTCAGAAGCGTCAGTTATCTATCGGAGACGCGTATGTTAACGCAAAACGAG
Organism: Sweltsa coloradensis; assembly: GCA_024449915.1. Taxonomy (NCBI): domain Eukaryota; kingdom Metazoa; phylum Arthropoda; class Insecta; order Plecoptera; family Chloroperlidae; genus Sweltsa; species Sweltsa coloradensis. The sequence goes on from JAMZAV010001407.1 coordinate 135,419, forward strand.
TGAAAGAAGATAAAAACGAGTTTATTTTAGATACAACTAAAGCCTTTTTAAGTGCAGGCATTGCAGTTGAAAAGCTCGACCATCCAAGCCTGCGAACCTGGATGAACAGGTATGTGAAAGGAAGTGGGGACTTGCCTTCTGCCGATAGGCTTAGGCGAAAGTACATACCTATTGTTGGCGAGCAGCAGATAAACGAAATTAAAATGAAATTAGAGGGCAAAGAAATAATCGTATTCTGTGATGAAACTACAGACAAAGGGGCAATTGCATATTTAATATTCTATTTCGGATTGTTGAAGCGTCTGACAAACAGGAGCTGTTTCTAGTAGCAACTGCTGTGCTTGACCGTGCTGATGGTGCTACATGCACTCAAAGCATAGTTGATACACTAAAAAAGTTTTCTGTGGAGTATGAGAACTGTTTGGCAGTTGTGTCTGATTCTGCCAGATATATGACTTTATGTGCAAGAACCCTACAGGGTCTGGTGGGGGACCATCTCATACATGTACAGTGTTGGGCCCACAAGATAAATATTGTGGGCCAAATGTGGCAGAATTCGTTGGACGAAGCCAACACTGTAGTTGGCAAAATAAAGTCAGCTTTCTTGAATACAAGAAAACGAAAACACCAATATTTGGCTTTCCTGCGAGAGAAGTATGGAGCAGACTCACCTAAAATAAAACTGTTTCCTATGCCTGTTTTAACTCGGTGGAACTCCTGGTTTTCATCTGCAATGTATGTCAGTGAGTTTTTGGATGACATAATTGATTTTATGGAGTCACTTACTGACGAAAATGCTGGAGTAAGATTTTTAAAAAACATCTCTCCTGACAATTTAGCCATAATGACGGAGTTAATAGTTTGTTACAGACAACTGCCCAAAAATGACGGAGTTAATAGATTTTCTAGAGGGTAGCAGTTACCCCACTGCACATTTGCTGCACTCCAAACTGAATGACTTGGTTAACAAGCTTGATATGCTAGCCAAAGGAGTATTCTCTACGGAAGTAGATAATCATCTGGCGAATTTGGTTGCCATAAAAAGGGCTGATGCTAAAGAGTTGTTAAAAAATGACAGCCCAACAAAGCCACACAAAGTTGAAATCATTGATGGCAGAGGATCCATCAAAAAATATGTTTGTGGCTGTGGATTTCTTGTTTAACCCGAGGAATGTTGTGCGCAATGACATTCTTGAAGATAAAAACAAGATCAAAACAAACTTGAAACAAGTGGGCAACTTAAACATATCTTTTGATTCGTTTATTGAGGGGTATTCAATCTTCAAGGAACTAGTCCAAGAAAGCATAAATAAACCTGGTGTTAAGCATGTTGACATAGTCAAGTTGCTATGCTCCATGAAGGCAGACCATTCATCTTTCGCAACAAGTTCACTAAAGGGCATTTGGATGCCAACAAACAATGTTGACGCCGAGAGGTCTATATCTCGTTATTCGCTCATAGTAAATGATCGCAGGCGAAGCTTAAAACCCTGAGAATGCAGAGATCATCACCATGGTTGCATTTAGTTAAATACAGGTATGCCTATTTTTCACCATTGGATTAATGCAAGTTGAATTAAATCAACAATACATTGTTTTTTAAATATATTTTTTAACTTTCAGGAAGCTTGATGGAAGAAATTACCTAGGGCCCTCCAACTCAAGTTAACCGTACTTAGTGGAACTTGTCAGCATACCTGGATGGATGAAAATTGACTTAGCTTACGCCTTAGAACATTCATATTTTATTCTAACTTGTTTTATAACACTGCACAGTTTTTTATTTTCTTGCAGAACTATGTAGCCATTTGAAAGTTACAATAATTATCATATTGATGTATTGCATCGGTACTTACAGAAAATATAAAGATAACTACAGCGGTATTTATTTACTTCTCAATTAACAGCAATGGACCCTACGTACATGACATACCTGCATGATACTTGATGCTAATAATAAGTTCCATGTTGGTAGGGCCTATATATGCCATTTAGAGCACGCTTATCACATTTGGGGAATTTCAAAAAAAATATTATAATTGCGAGTGTATCGCATACAGCTGAAAATAATAACACCGCTTTAACACCGAAATCTAGTATTTTTAAAACGAATTTTGGAAAAAAATAAAACCGCTTTCACGGGGCTCTACATATAAGAGCTTTATGCTACACATGTCCACATAGACCCTAATATAAGTGCTTAGAATGAACTTAACATTAAGGTACATTATTGTAGGAAAATATCTCTATGTCTGCCTACAATAGACTGGCAGCCTAGACTACAAAATTTTACAAATTAAATTTCTCCCATTGTAGGATATTCTTCTTCTTCTTTTCATATGCCCGCATTTTGTGCTTACTGGGTCATCATGCATTTTCTGGTTTTCCAGTATTATATATTACACTATATTATATATTAATAGGATATTGTAACTTACATATGCCCCACAGTCAAACTTTGATTTTACAAATTAAACTGGAGGCAAAATAACTGTTAATTCAAGTAATTTGTCAAATCAAAAATCATTTAAAATTACCATCTACTATAGCCTACCGACAAAGTGTGAGACAGCCGGAGTACTTCAAACTACTCCTAGGTAGTGCCTATGCTGCAGGAAGTGTGTAAGTTTGCTCATAGAAAGAGTAGGACGTGAGGACATAGTCGACTCCACGCTCGTGTCGCGCAATGTGAGTTGGTGTGAGATGTTGGGATTATTGTTTGAGGTTTACTCTTCTAGATCTGCTATGTTCTGCATAACCAGTAACTCATGGACAGTGCGATTCTTATTTTTCATCACTCATTGTCGATCCTGGGTGATGAAGAGGCTATAGGACATCATGCCTTGAGTTGTGCAATCATACGTCCCTACAGTGTACTCAATTCCACTATTTGGTAATATTAAAAGTCAATCTTCATGTGTTTAGCATAGCAGAGTAAGAAGTAAATAAACTTGGTTTGTGAACTCTATACCCTGGGATTTGGGATAATTCTCAGCCATAAAATATATCAGTAAGAGACAGTCAACAGTAACTTACTTCCAGATCCTGATTCAATAAGCACTGGTACAACCGGTGGTAGCGGCATGTTGACAGGGTTGGACCTTACGAGCCTCGAACCAGGCCCTTCTGGCTCAGTGCTACAACAAGACAGTGTATTATAAATACATGCTTCGAACTTATATAAACATTGTTTAAAACAACCATTCTCAGCAATTACGTTATGCATTACTTTTACTACTTTAATAGTAAAGCTACGTTTACATCCAATTAGCACTCATAAATTAACGTCGGTTAATGTGAAGTTCTTATGTTCGTATACATCCACTTTCACGAATTAGGCAAACTCCGCAATAGAAGCAATGGGCATTTGCCTTCTGCCCATGAGCCACTTTATCAACTTCAGCAAATTTGTTAAAAGTTGGATTAAAGACAACTTTTGCCACGGCGTACGTAGCATTAATTTGACAGATTCCAATGGAGACTACTCCATTTGAAATATACAGTTTCAACTCATCAAGTAAGTTTATTCCCGAAAGCTAAATGGATGTAAATGGGTCTTCTCTTAGACTAATTGTATTGTTAAAACATATATTGATTCACCTTTATACATCATGCACAACAGTCACCAACATTTATATAAATCAACAAGAAGACAGAAGCCATCCTTAAGCCAACACATGTTCTGAAGTTAACGTTTTATCCAATATAGCTGTTGATTGTTGTTGCTTGTCGGATTTACGATTGATTTATAGAATGAAAAGAGGCCAGAAACAATCAAGGCAGGTGCAGGGTAAGAAAAGTCTCTGTCGGATCCGTAATGTACTACCGGTAGGCCTAAGCCTATGTTGGTGGGTGTAGGCTATAAACTAGCTTTCCGACTTAAGATATCGGGTGTGGTCATCTTACAGAAATAAGTTACCTACCTATATAATATGTAAACACCATATTCTTACAAGTGTCCTGGTCCCCTACTTTCAACTATTTACAATAATACCTTGGCGGTGCGTACGTTTTGAATGTGAACTGAGGCCCCATCCACAGGCGTCGGTGTGGTCCCGCGTGGGTCACTATCTCTACTTGCGACAGCCACCTCTCGTCTGATTGGTCCGTGGCAAGGGGCGGGGCCAGGGAAGGAGGAGCGATCAGCAGACTAGTGGCAGGCAACGGTGGTTGAACCTCGCCGCCCGTTCGAAGCAAGCCACCTAGTGTCCACTGAGCCTTGGCTTGGACATCCAGCTCTATAGGGGTGTCGTCGCACACTTTCTCACGAGGGGTGCCTGAAAGGATGAGACGCAAACATCAGCTTATGTTAGAATAATTGCATTGTGATATTCTATATTGACTAAGTATTGAGTATTGCATTAGGATTTAGTTTTAAAATCTTTTTCTCCTTCTCAAATTCCCACATTTGGCCTATGATGCCATCATACTTGATCTGGTCAACCAGTAGAGACAAGCCTCTCTTTCTTTCTTCTTCATGCCGTCAGGCATTGCATCACGCTCCTTTGCCAGACCGGCACAGATGTCGTCCGTCATGTTCACCATTTCCACACAATCTGCAGGTACGGGTTTCAAACACACCTATTTGGTACAGATGCTTCCCCAACCAGTCATGTTGTGTCTTTAACCTGAACTGTGCTGTTTCAGTTCGTCTATCATACATTTTGTTGGGTCTTCCTGGCTGTGTGGTGTAGTGTACAGGTACTCCTGCCATGGTTTGGCTTGTCTCTTTTCGACCCATTCTTGTCTAGTTTTCTTGGAAGCTGCAGCATTTACATGGGCTTTAACTGAGCTGTAAGCTAACAGTTTGCTCTGTTGTAGCATTTTGCTACCTTGCTTAGCTAAGAAGTCCGCTTTCTCATAGCCGTATACATTAGGCCTATAGTGTTATTTTTTTTAAATGCAACCATTATTATAGTTAAGTTAAAATGTCCCTTTTCTAAGTTTTAGGCTGCAACGTAAAACTTGCATTTCACACTATACCGGTACATACATATATACATAACTATTATCATTGTGATCATTATTAAAAATAATATACAACAAGTGCAGTAGGCCTAGTACCTAGGAATGAATATAATATGTGGATCTGTAAAATATTCAAGGTTATGTTGGTTATGTAGATAGGCCCTAAGCCATAGACACTTTTGAAAAAAGGTTTGGTTCGAAATTAAAAAATCCAGGTTGGCACAACCCTAGTTTTAATAGAACATAGTAAAGGGGATTCAGAGGCAGTTACATTGTGGTATAAAATTAATGACATTTTTGTTTTACATAAATGTGGGGAATTTGTGGTGAAAATTATTCAAAATTTAGTTTTTTTTTTAAGTGTGTGAACTGTGAACTACGTTGTAACATGCTAGTACTATGCATACTTAACTAGTAATAATAAATATTATTCATCCATGTCATACTGTGAACATACCTGAAGCATGTTTCGTTTCGAGGTCATATTGGATGAGGTTCCCGTGACAGGCCATAACAAACAATGAATCTACGGCTCTCCTGCGAGCCCTGGTTGAGCTGTCTCGGGGAGCAGTGGGTGACCCTACAAGCCAGGCTCGGGGGGCTCCAAAACACGCGCTTACCTGAAACAGGGCGTGCTGGTTCATGCTAGGGTAAAAAAGATTTTACAATTTTAAAATTAAATACATCCTTGCATAGAATTTTTATGGAAAGTCAAAGTAGGTCTACTATAGTTTCTGCACAATTTTTCTCTGGCAAGACTCTTACATTTTAATTTTTCAACCATCCAAAGAGAAATTAATATAAGCAATTAATTACTACGCTAATTGGGAGAGTTGTCATCAGTTTCTTTGGCATGTAGGCTTACATATATTTTTGGTCAGAACTTATTGTGAACGTTATTATTATTAAACAAACATTATACGTTATTATTATAAGAAGGCTAGGCCAAAATTGAAATACCAAAAGAGAATCAAAGTTATGATTGGTATTGATAGCACATTGAAATAGTGGTCCGGGAGCGGGCCTTCAGAAAATTGTTCATTTTGACTTTACGATTTGACCAGTTTTGGAAATTTTTGAGAAGAAATAAAAAAGTTCAAGAAATTAAAAATAATCCTGACTTTTTAAGAGTTATTCATTTCCTTGACTTTTCCAAATTTTCCAGTTTTATTGACACCCTGATATTAGACTTTTTTAATTTGTGCCTATAATACAAGGTTATAAAAAAGTCTGAATTAGGTTTAAAAAATTGACAAAAGTTTTCGATTTCCAACAGATGGCAGGGCCTATTCGAATTTCTAATCAAATATAAGCAAACAAAAATATGACAAACTTATACCCTAATATTCTGGTGTAACTCACTCTGAGTGGGACAGTGCCTGTCTCGTCCGGCGCGTTACTCCTCCGAGTGCTGGGGCTCCTACCGGGGGCCGGGGCAGGGGCCGGCTGGGACTGTCTGATCTGAGCCAGCGGTGTCACCACCGTCGGATGCGGGTAGGGTGGCAGTCGGGGGTTGGCGTGCGCCATGGCGGGGTTGTGCGGCCCACACACCCCTCCGTCACACGGCTGCGGACTGTTCCGGCCGTCGGCTGTGAGCCCCGCGGAGCGGTGGAAGCGAGAGAGACGGTTCACCACGTGGGGGGTGGAGTGCGTACGTAGGCCGACGGCACCACCGTACGGAGTTACCGGGAACACGTGGGTGGTGCCACGTAGAGTGCTCACGGCTAGCCAGCGCGAGTCCCAGGCAAACACAAGGTCCTGGACCTAAAACAACATGTTACATCCGGAAATAAAATACTGTACGAATCCAACACGACAGAAACACACTTCTCAACATTTTAATTAGGTACCGCATCTACTATGCTCATATGCCAAACAATTGTAGGTTGTATTGAGACTATCAAAGGGCACACAAATTTTAGAGGGTAGGCCCAACCATATTTTAGTCAACCCTCAGGCCTATTTACTTGCCTATGAGTGTAGCCTACACACAAGGGCTTAAATGACTTTTAAACCAAGATACAAAATTCAAGCACATGTGGTAAAGGTAAAGCATTCTTTAAAATACAAACAATTATAACAATAAATTAACATTTAATGGATTTGAGGTCATAAAGTAAATAATCGTAATTTTTATTTCAAATGGACCTCATACTTTATTTTCAAATGTAGGCCTAACACTCAAAGTTTCTGTACTGAAATGAAAGAAGTAAATACGCACCTTAGCCGTGGTGTCCCCCCGATGCAAGACGTAGAGATGATGAACGGCGGCCAGGGAAGACCCCCCTGGGTGGGGTTGTATACGGAACACATGGAAGTCGTGACCTCTCTTGTCGGCAGTAGCGAGCAGCATGCCCGAGGGGTCAAACTGCATGGCTACGATCGCATCGCCGTGAGCACTGAAGTGGGCCACGACATTCTCTTCCGAGCGGCCATTCTCTTTAGGCGTACCTGTTAATCAGTACCAGACAATGTCCACACACATTTACAAAAAAGCTCTTTTTAAATGCTAGGAAAGCTAAAAACTAGGGGTGTGCGAATAGTGATTTTTGAGTTCGAATACGAATATCGAATAGTACACAATAAAAAAGTCGAATATCGAAGTCGAATATCGAATAGTTGTCAAAACAGTGCGCACACATAAAAATAAACATTTAGTTGTTAAGTTTTATTTATTATGGCTATTAATATTAATATTATTAATTAATACCAGGATCTTTGGTCCTAGGTCTACCCTAGGCTAGGCCTAGCCTTGGCAAAATTCAATGGCTAGCCCCTAGCAGGGGCGGATTGGGCCGCCGGGCTACCGGGCGAATGCCCGGTGGGCCGGTCTGTTGGTAGGGCCGGTCGGCCGAAATATTTAGTCTGAGTAAAAAGGCGGCGTCGTATCGGTAATTTTGAAAGTTGACAATTTGAATACAGTAGTTTAAAGATATTAGGGGTAAATTAGTAGAAGTAAATAGTAAACTAGTCAAAACAATGCAGAAAGGATATTCAGATAAGTTGAAACAATACTTGTTGTTATATTAGATGTAAGTCGACTACTACTACTTGCTTAGGACAACCATATTTAGGTTATCGGCGCACGCTCTCAAGCCATGAGCTAAGAATTTTTACAAACATCCGTCTTTACATTAAAACTCACAAAATCCACGCTTTTTGATTGTTGGATGAGCAAAGCGAAGACTTCAATTTCACTGACCCCCAAAAAATTTAGCTCGGGTGTTTTTTGTTTGTTTGTTTGTTTTTTTGTTTGTTTTTCTGTTGGTTTGTTAACTCTCTACCAGGCAAACGGCATATCCAATCTTGATGAAAATTGGAGGGGACCTTCGAAATCTCTGAACTTAGAGCTGTATTGTTTTTGGGTACAATCGAAGAAATATTTCTCATGAATATCGTACTTACGGTTACGATTTTTTTCGATTTTTAGTGCGATATTTTCGTGACATTTGGGCCAATTCTGACCAAACGGGTGGGGCTACAACGTTCATATTATACATGGACATTAAGGTTATGGTGATGTAGTACCTTTTGAAAGAAAAAGTTGAAAAAGTTAGCCAGAATCCATGGAAATAAAGCTTTAAATATAAGTTTTTACGGTTAATAATACCAATTGACAGGTAACAATAGAAACTTGACAACAATCACCTACAATACGTAGGCAGCAAAACAAAGCACTTGCAAAAGTAAAGATATCCCACGCAAACTAAAAATTTTAAAAAGCTCATCCATCAACGCGGCGGGACTTAAGCGTTTTCCTAGTTACAAATTTTCGGGATATAAAGGCCAACACGCTAAAATAGGATAGGATAAGACGCGAATGGGTGCCTGAAGGTATGCAGTGAGGGCAGTGGCATACTTAGGGAGGGGCGGGATAAGGCCCTCAAAATGTCTTTTTTGAGCCTAGAAATCGGGAACTAACTAATAATATGTCCGAAAATTTCTTTCGCCTTCGGCGAAAGGGACCCAGACCCCGCGGTTTTCCGCTCATAATTTCGGACCGCTCACAACAGATTGCCCGGGCCGGTTTTCTTCCCCAATCCGCCCCTGGCCCCTAGCATTAGGCCTAGGCAGGCTAGGTCCTAGGTCTAGGTAGGCTAGCCTAGCCTAGGGCCTAGGTCTAGGTAGGCCTAGGTAGGCTAGGGGCCTAGGCCTAGCATTGTGCAAAGCACAGGGAATTAAAAACAATGTTCGTTGTTCTGACCTGTGGGGGTTTTTATTTTTTTTTGCAATGCATACATTTGGCTTCGGGCCCTTTTGGGTTGAAAAAGTACCAAATCGCACTTTTTTGCCGTAGGCTAGGGCCTAGGGGGGTAGGGCTAGGCTAGGCCTATGGCTATGTCCGTTTCGGGCTCAAGGCCCGCTTCTTCTTCGTAATCTGTAAGCACGAGAGCCCTATGCGGGTTTTTACATGAGCATTTACCCGAGAAAAGACCATGTTTAGAACTTTTTCGCAAGAAAGATGAGGTTTGCATCAAGTTTTCGGGGCAATTTCTACGTTCAACGACGTCGTGACAACGGTGACATCAGATGCTGTTGTTTGTCGAAGTTGGTACAGCTTGGTTTGGTTGGTACGACCGCTGAAACACGTTGCGCGGAGTTGACGATAGGGTGCGTCGATCGGTAATGTAGTTTCCTGCATACTAGCGGGAATTTCAAATCGAATACTTCGGGAATTCGAATACTTCGGAAATTCGAATAGTTACTATTCGAGTTTCGAATCGAATACGAATAGTAAATTATTCTCGAATACTTCGAAAATTTCGAATATTCGCACACCCCTACTAAAAACAAGACCATAAAAGCACTTTCTCAAGATCCAATTGATAGGAAAGTGCACTTTAGGCCTTTTTGGTTACTATATCAATGAAAAACGCTTGTACAAACAAGATAAAGCCCTAATGTAGGCTAACATCCCTAGTTACTAAGATCGGTCTTTTTAAGCATTTGGAGTTTGCTATTTAGTTCAGAAACAAACATTTGTGCTAAGTTGCAACTGATTTGTATAACTTTGAAACTTACACTAATTTCATGATCAGTTTGTCAAAAAATATATAAGGGGATTAGGCTAATAAGAAGATTAAGATATGTTTACTTACATACATACATCTGTGTATGTCTCTCTAATTACACATTACAAAAAAATTGTATCGTTAACTGTATTCTAGGTCTCTAGATTAAGAAATGTTTACTTACATACATCTGTGTATGTCTCTCTAAGCCGAAGCGCCATCTTTCATATAAATTATAGCTAATTACATTTGAATACTCCCACGCACAGGACTACGGCTCTAGGTGGGTATTCTTTATTCTACTTAACCCGCTAAACATGTATGTAAATATTTTATTTTGTACTCAAAATGAAGAGGAATAAAAGTATCTATCTATCCATCTATCTATCTATAATAATACCGTATTTACTGTCAAATATAAGCCTAGGCCTACCCTTTATTCATTATTTAAGTCTCAAAAGTCCCTTACCAACTTATGCATGCTTATGTATATATTTTTTTATATTTCGACAAGAAAAGTTAGGGGGTCGGTTTATATTCAGGTTCGGCCTATATTCGGCACAATACGGTAAGTCAAACTTGATACACATTTCTAGAAATATAAAACGTGGTAAAACACGTGTTTTCTTAAAATCTCTATCTACTATCTAGTAAGATAGTTAGTTACCTCTGACATCGAGGATAGTGACGATGCCTGGATTGAGAAAGTCCGTGTCTGGCGTCGTCCCCAGGACTCTGACCCCAGGTGGCGTGGCCCCCCCAGTCAGACTACTAGCAACAGTCTCTCCCAGTTCCCGGAGACCCTTGCTAAGCGACTTGGCAGCATGGAGCACGGTCGCGGTGTAAGACTGGATGCCTTCACCCTCCGTCCCTGAAACACAACACAGAAACAAATCAGCATTTTCAATGATGATGATTATGATGATATTTGTTGCTTAACGTCTCTTATTAATGCAATAAGGCTATTTGCAACGATAAGTAGTGACAGATGACGATAAGAGCAAAAATGAAAACCCGTAGCTTATGCAAAATTTGAACCGACGGCCTTGTAGAGCCATACGCTTTGGACCAGCGCCCTAATCATATATCATCCTCATATGTCACTGAGGACGGCTATCAGCATTATGGATGTTGCGTGCTAATAATTCCGAAATGAAACTTATATTACTAATTGTACAAAACATTACATTTTTTAGTGAAAAAATTATAAGCAATGTGTGCAGAAAAGGGGTTGAGTAAGTATATATTGGCTAAAATTCGTAACCACTTTTGCTGATCAAAAGCTACGCCTACAAATAATATTTCAAATGCAGGTATTTCGCAAGCCATGATACTGCTAAATCACAAAAAGTGAATATCTCAAAAAAATTAACTACAGTAAGATCTCTCTTATCCGATCTCCTCTTATCCGATGTTCCGTGTTAACCGAGCCGCCAAAAAAAAAAAAAAAAAAAAAAAATTAAAGTTTTAAATACGTAAATAAAACATAAAAATAATTACAGACGCCGCGCCGCACTTTTTTAAATGTACTCGCTCGCATACATTTGTAGGCATGCCTTACGAGTGAGTGCAAAGAAGATAGATCGGCGATATATCTCGACTTTCGAGCAGTGTGCATCAGTGTACTGAGCGTATAGAGTTCAGTGGTCAGTGTGCGTCGGGCGCATCGCCGGTAAGCGTCAGTGCCACCCACTGAGCATATAGAGGTCAGTGTGCGTCGCGCGCCTGCGCGTGCGCATACGATCCAGCCATCTCACACACAGCTGTTCAAAGATGGTCGTTGTGGAACTAGATGCAATCATGTTTCAACCGATTCACGAAATTCGTAATCACGACGCATTGAATTGTTATTCCTGGGCTTATCTTATTTCTTTCCCAGACTTATCTTGCGTCGTGAGCTTCAGCGCGGGCATAGTAGTGAGAGGTTTTCCCACATGAGAAAGAGAGCTAGGCCTAGGCCTATGTTTGCATTGTAGGCCTAGGCCTACTGCGTCGAGTTTAGGCCTAGGCCTAGGCCTAGACATACGTTTTTATTACGACATGTAGGCCTAATTGTGTACGTGTGTTCGTGAGCTTGAATTACAAGCTATTAAATCATTTAGTATACCCTGTATGAAGTGTATCGTGTGTATTTTATGTTCCTTTATCCATTACATGTGTCATATATCATTTTACCACATCAGGCTATGCTACGAGAGCAAATAAACAATTGATCCGCGCCATCCGAGTTTTTCGCAAATCCGAGGTGCACCCGGTCTCATCCAACTCGGATAAGAGAGATCTTACTGTATTACCGTATTTACACGCATATAAGCCGCACACTAGTTTTCAGGGTGCCATTTTTTAAAAACTCTTTCAAAGCATATAAGCCGCAGCCCAAAAGGTTGGAATAGATGCATAAATAGTGAAGACTAATGTGTTAGTCGATTCAAACAGAGGCAATATAATGCCTAGTTTTATCATTTTTAATGGTTTGCCGCGATGTATTTTCCTTCCCCCTCTCGCAGCCAAGCGTGATCAGTTGAAAGAGTGGTCTGCAGGGTTGTCTTCCAGGAAAGCAGCCATCTTTTGTCAGACAAAAAAGTGGCCTGATCATTGTTTTATCATTGTGTAATGCTGGCATCGTAATTTGGAGTTTAAAATGCAGTGCGTTACGCAACGTGACAATTACGAGTGAGAGCGGAAACTCCACCCGCCTACATGACGACCTTACTTCTTGACTGCCAGCGAGTTACTGAACTGAAGGCAAGGTGATACGAGAAAGAGAGAGACCGGTCGTAAGCCTGTGATTCGGAAAGGAGGTACTGAGTGCGTGCGCATCGCGTGGCTTCGCGTCAAATGCCATGCATATATCGTTGTGAAAAATGCCTCTAGTAGCCAGTGGCATTGTATCGACCCGAGAGATACAATGATGCGCGGACAATGCTGCGGTATGACCTTGAGTATGGTGGAACTTATGTAGCAACCTTTCAAAGCGCGCGCTGTTCAAATACACATAGGCCTATATTGACGTAAAATTGATGATTATTTTTACCTACGGAGATAAGCCGCAGTCGGTTTTTGAGGGGATCAAATTTGAGAAAAAAGTGCGGCTTATATGCGTGTAAATACTTATATAATAATCTGTGAAATAACACACACCAAACTGTAAATAATAGCTGCTAATAACTGCCCCAATAACCACTAATTTGCACACGAAATGGTCAAAACATACTTTTTGGCACTGCTTGTACCGCATTCCAACGCCTCGGTGAGTTCCAACATCTCCCGTTTATACAGTTGACTAGGGTTGTGCGAATATTCAAAATTATCGAAGTATTCGCACAAAATTTACTACTCGTATTCGATTCAAAACTCAAATAGTAAGTATTCAAATTTTTAAATATGTATTTTTTTTAATCTTTGAAACGTGGGCGTTTTGAGGGGCAAACGCCCATGCAAGATCCCGACAAGGGCTCTCGTTCTCACAGATGATGAAGAAGAAGCAGGCCTTGGGCCCGAAACTGACATGTCCACTTCCAAGTCTACGGCGAAGAAAAGTGCTATTTGGGAGTTGTACATTCCACAAATACGATAAACCTACCCTTACCTAATTTGTAAGTTCCCTTAATACAATGAAGGTCTTTAAATATCCACTCCCCCCCCCCCACTTTTAATCCTTGAACTAGGCAGGCCCTAGCTAGGTCCTTGCTTACTGGACGGATGAAGAGAGCCTAACGGCCTAATCCGCCTAATAAGACGTAATCACATCAATATCATCATCAGTCATAGGGTAGGCATGCCATTCTTAGCATTAGCTAGGCCTACCTTTCTTAAGCCTATTAGCTAGGCCTTCCTAGACTAAATAAAGGGTAAATTGGCCTAATCCACTGAATTAGGCACCTAGACCATATAAAATAAAGTTGAAAATTACTAAATATTGATTTTTATGTGTACAGAATGTTAATCTGCACTGTCAATTATTCGATATTCGACTTTTTTGTGTGTACTATTCGATATTCGTATTCGAAGTGAAAAATCATATTCGCACACCCCTACAATTGACTTGATCTTATTCTCTGCTCTCTCCATCTTATTTACTCGGCGGCAGCTGTTACATAATCTCTCTCACACACGCACAAGAGCTCTCTCTCTGTTTCTTGGTCTATCGCACTCTTCAAATCAATGATTTGATACGAGACAAATTTGTATGCTGCCACAACATAGTCCAAACTCAGTCCTAAATCCTCGTTACTTCTGGGAAACAAAATTGTTTGGATAAGTCTCAGCTTCGTAACAACATTACCCACGCCTACACTGGCATGGTTTCTCTAATGTAAACTTGTTGTTGTTAACGTGTTGTGTTAACAGAACCAAATGCGTCAGACTTGGACATGCCACGGCAGCATTTTACAGTTGAAACACTAGCTGTAGCATTCGCAGTGAGCAGTTGTTGACCATGTGTACGCTGCACAGACTTGTCACGACCTTGACACATATCCGTCGCTTGGGGGGGGGGGGGGGTTACGTTACAAAAGCAGTGTGAGGTTTAAACGCATTCTTTACAATTACTGGTAGTTAACTTTGGAGAAAAGCCCAAACTTTTACAATTTTTGAAACTTAATTCCTCTTTCATATCCAAGGTTAAGTGCTGGAAAAATTATAAAAAAGACAAATTTCAAGCATTTCATGAGTGCCTTTTTTCATTATTGTGTTTTTTGGACTCATCCCCCTTAAAATTGTACAAAGGAGATTCAAGGGAGGACATGCCGGAATTGATTAATCGATTCAGGATCGATTCCTGTCGGCATCGATTCCTCGCTAGACAGTTTATTAAACGTTTGTGCGTCGTGTTTTGGGGCGTGGCAGAGCAGTGAACTGCCTGTCTAGAGCCCCACCCTCTCCCGCCAGATCCCGCAGTACGGTCAACAGACGACGACTTCGTTCCGAAACGTACAGTGGGCGAGATACGCCTTCACGAGCTCCACAAAAAACGACCACGGAAATATTGCCGCGTATCATGGGTTACGCAGAAAATGACCACCAAAATAACTATGCATACAATTAAAAAACAATTTGTTGGGAAAAGATTCTTAGGCCACAATAATCGATTCCAATCGATGTCATCCCTAGATTCTACTGTAGCCTACTCGATTTTGGGTAGCAACCTAAAATATATTCAAATCAAATTTGTAGATACTTGCACTCCCCCAAAAAATTGTACTTAACCAATGGGAAACTTTTGTATCAATTCCTGCCAACATTGTAACCTATGAGAAATAAGTAGGTCTACCTTGGAGAGTTATTTGGAGGGAAAGATAAGCACACGTCTTTTAAAAGAACTACATTTATTAACTTGCCAAATTCGACTTTCGTAACGGTGAAAATATTACTCAAGCGAATGTTGCACCAGGGTTGATGAACGAATGAAGATGTACAGGAATGAAAGAAATCTAATCATGTTCGAGGAAGCGTTAAGTTAAATTAGACTGTTACGTAATCCAGGCAATGCCCAGGCTCAGTTGTACAGAATACAAAGAAAACCAACTTAATTCTGGTTGTGTTCTAAATCCGAGCAATGCTCAGTCTCAATGAAAAACACAAACCAAAGCATTAGTTAATACTTAATACTAGCGTCATTATGTAGTGTGGACATGAGAAGAAAAAATAAGAAGTAGCCAATTATAAGCAGTTTATCAGAGTGTAAAGTATGATGTGAAGCAAATAAAATACTGATCATAAATATATGCTGCTTTTCTCAGTTTCATAATAGGCCATGTACATAAAGTATTACAGTGGAACCTCGCTCCAACGATTTTTAAGGGACAGAGTATAAAAAATCTTGCAGGCGGAGGCGGGTAATCGTTCCAACGAGGATCACACAAAAAAAATTTGAATTTTACAGTACACGGTCTATTTTATTGGTGCAGCGCCTATACACGTGTAGGTAGCGATCGATACTGGTAAGTACGTCTCTGCGCAGGTCCCGAGTTCCGTGTGATAATGCAAGACGCGACGCGTTAGTCCGACCTACACGGAGAGCTGTAGAGATAGCACTTTCCCGCTCAACTGTCTCACTATACGCCTTCTGCGCAGTGCGCCTGCGCCGCGTCAGTCTGGTAGACAAAGCTATCAAGACAGGCTCGCTCCTCTCTCGACTCCATGCCTACTGCACAGAGCACCTGCGCCTTGGACTAGCAAGCCAGCTGGCATGCGAGGCGAGGCTGGCCCGCCTGACTTGGTCGATGCACTCGGGCGGGAGTTGAGTGCGTAATATTTTACGTAAATGTTCCGTTTTTCTTTCTGTTTTTTCGAGAGTCGTTGCAGTGGAGTAATAACTAATGCAATTTTGATCAGGGGACTTACAAATTCATCGTTTGAGGCGGGAAATCGTTATTTTTGGCGCTTTTAAAAGACATTAAGGCGGGGAAATTTAACATTGGTTTAAATGGGAAAAAGAAGGGACTTAGTGAAATCGTTGTTGGGGACGGGAAATTGTTGCAGCCGTGATCGTTGGACCGAAGTTCCATTGTAACAGCTTAAAAAACACTTTTATCACTATTGATATGTAATCGATCCCTCACCAGTCACTACCTCACATCTTTGGATGATGAAGGGCCTAGTCAGAAGTATAATCTCTTTTTTAGCACATCCTTGCAACCATAGTAAGTGTTAAGTGTCCACCTTAGGTATGGACCGATAAAACGTGGAAGATACATTAATGGAATGGAACAGGATCAAAATGGAACAGGACCAAGTGGAACAGGATCACTGCAGTGGATGGGCCACAATAGGCCTGCTTTCCTGTTTCATTCTGTAATTTTTGTATAATGTGTACACATTAGAGAGAAAAATAATAAATAAATAAAATAATAAAACATTAAACCACTAACATCCTCAAATTGCAACAATTAAGAATTAACATTGGGTTTTTAAATTTGATAAAGTGTTGAAATCGAAGAGTGTATACAGTAGGTTAAACAATACAGGTTTGCAAAAATGTTAAAACACAAATTTAAAATACGTAAACATTTAGATTATCAAATATGAACGTCCATTTTACTCTTACTCACACACACTCAGCAGTTCATATAGGGCCTACATGAATCATCTTTTGAGGCAAAAATATTTGTCTGGTATGAATTACCTCCTGAACAGCGTTTGGCTGGGGAAAGTCTGCGGTCTGCGTACGCGAGCCACCGGGCCCCCAAGGCAACAGGGTTGACATTCACCCCAGGACTGGGGTAGCATGTTGTCACGGTCAGGCGATCTTCCAGCGTGCATGCATCGAACACGGCAATACGTTCCAGGAACGTCACCACGATGCAGCGCACGTTAGCCAATACGTTCGTCACCGGGTTCTTGAACTTAATACTCTTCACCTGGAATAGAGAATGTTACCACTCAAATTTTTATTTATCTAGGCTAATCGAGGGGGTGAGGGGCCGAGCGGATGGTTACGTGTGGAGATGACCAGGCCCTCCTTGATCACGGAGTAGCAACTTCTTCTATTAAGTAACTCATTCCATTTAGCATCTTGCTCCACCGAATTAGAAATATTTTCACGGTGGACACAACCAAATTTTGTATTTCCAGAGTAGAACACCTGGCCTGGAATGAATCATAAACAAGCAATTACAACACTCGATGACTAATTATCCTGGCGACTTGGCGCATTATGTCTCGACGTGTAGTCAGGGTTGGAAAAACCTGGAAACCACATTCCTGCCAAAAGAGCAAAGTACGTTCAGTACTCGATAAAAACTGGATAGGCTACTCTACTTAAATGTACAAAATTATTTTGATATTTCCACTCATCTTAAACCTTTTTAATGTGTGGTTTTGAATGGATTACCTAACTAATAATATTTTGTTTCCTCATCCTTGAAGTTATGTAGATTTCGTTACACCCATGTGCCTACAGCCTATTTAAGCCTAGATAATTACATTAGTAGTAAGTGTAAATATAGAACCTTTGTTACAGTTGTTTTAAATCATATATTAACATGAGCAACAACATTTACACAATCTCCCATGGTTGCCTGAGATCCGGTCTTTATTATGGGCATTGAAAAGCTCCAACTAGATTCATTAACATCTCCACTCATTGATCCCTAATATTGCTTTCATACTGTCAAGACTTTTATTGACATTTGTGCCAAGGCCCTAGCCTAGGCTAACTAAACATTCCGGCTTGAATAGCTTTGTCTACTTGTCAGACGTTGAATTGAGTGAGCAAGACTGTTCAGCCAGAAGTGTTTGTAATAAAATAAATAAACGCCGTCATGTAGTGTTGTTCAGTGTTCATTACATGCACAGCACATCTTAGGCCCTATTCATGTTCCAACTTACTGTCAAGTCAAACGCGTTATGGACGGTATTTATTATTTTAATACATCACAAATTATTTCCATTGACCAAGAATGTCAGCCGACTGATGACCTTGACCTTGCTTTGTCGTGAAATTTTAAGACTGGGGTCTGGCCTGGCGTGATGTTATATGCTGTGCTAATCAGTTGGCTGGCTGCCAAACGCGGCGCCCCCCCCACCCCACTTATTACGTAATGCAGCTGAGGGAGCCACGCTCTAACCGGCAACATGGCCTTCATAAAAATACACATTGACATGACCCAGTTACTTTCTTCCTTGAACAGCACAACACAAAATAATCTGCGTTTTGAAATTCACAACTAAATTAAGGAGTGAAAAACAGGATACAACATTTTCAATGGGTTAATAGAATACAGTAGGTATCACAAACATTTAAAGAGAATTAAAAGACACAAATTTTAAACTGCAGTGAGTCGGTCGACTTGTGAGTGGTATGTGCGGTTGCACTCGATGCCCAGGAGGCAGCTTAAGGTTGCTGTAGGGTATCAGCGGTAGGCGCGTGGAAGGGGGGATTGTGGGCACTTTGATACTAGGGAAGACGACGGGTCCGCCCGACGAAGTCGGGTATGGGTACTTGTTTCCGCTACCCATTTACCTGTAAAACCCGGTTCCTGAATTAAGGTGTCATGTCACATTGCAGGCGGAAGGCTTATGTAAACATGCGCTTTCTCATGTCTTTTGTGCTTGGCGGCGTTTTTCTTTTGAATTATAATGTCCTTTGTTCATGCCGCCGACTTGTGGCAGTGTGCTGAGTATGCCCCCCCCCCTCCTGCCTTACCACTCGTGCGATCTTCCAGAGATTATACCGCTAAATAATTACCACAACATCACTTATGTTTTCAATCTGCTAGAAGTCAAAACTCAAAAGCTATCACCCATGGTGATAAATGAAATTAAGCACATGGGAATAGAGGTACTGCAGAGGTTGGCCTTTCCTTATCTTGTTTACTCTCATTCGGGCTCCAGTCCCCCCCACGCCCCGCGCCAACGCATCACGACCTTGACTAGACTGTTACAAGATATAAAGCAGATGCAATAAACAGTGAGTGTTATCGTAATAGCCCGCTGCTGTTCCTCTTTCGTGATTGTGAAATACTACTTCATCGGCAGCATGTCATTGTTAATAGAACAGCATTACGTCCGAGATAATTACGATAATTGATGAGCGCGTTTCTTCGCAGTTCATTAGACACCCCAAACGATTTTTTTGTGTTACTACCCGGGTAACCCGCGGGTAATGTGGACGGGTACCTGGGTCGTAAAAATGGCGGGTTTCGTCATCCCTATTTGATACATGCCGTCTTTGGTTTAGACACAGCTCATCTGAAGTATCAGTTCAAAAAGAAGGCTAAAAAAAGTGGAAAGAAGAAACCAAATTCGAAATTTGAAACCTGTTTTCGGTTAACCAAAGTTATCCCTAGTGAAAATAGATAGCAGCATTCTCTTTTTACCAAAATAGGTGAAATGGCCATGAAAATTACTAAAAGTGTTGTTTTTAGCAGAGTAGGCCTACAGTAAGACCTCGTTCATCCGAGCTGGTTTCAGGCGCCCTTTTCTTTTTTTAATTAGGCCGAAATGTTATGTTCTTTACATCTGAATGTCATGCAGTATGCTGTTTACTACAATGACGTGCCACGTAAGAATAGCACAGCGCGGAGTTGTAAGGGGAGTTAGGGGCAGGGGTCGAGGGTAGGGTGCCAGAGAAAGTTGAGCCAGTGTCTTTGTGAGTGCTTGCTGCCGCCGCGACCTTGCTCGAAGACGGCGGATGAGAGAGAAGAGAGGGGGGAGAGAAAGAGACAAAATATGGCCTTGAAGACGACATGATAGAGGCTGGCTATGATTATGAAGAAATAAACATTGCATCGGGACATCCAGTCAATGACAGACGCGGAGATAACCCCCCCACCCAAGCCCACTGTCTCACTACTAGTCAGTCAATTGGCTTCGGGCCAAGACTCTCAGCGCCGAGTTGTTTTGTTTACGTTATGATATAAGATAATGAGACCACACATTCATTCTATCAACAAAGCAGTCAGCAGCTGATGTCATCACTAAGAGGCTGTTTATATTTGTTCTTTTAATGGTATTTCATGAGTTTTTAACTTAAAATTAGGGGTGTGCGAGTAGCACTTTTTCAAGTCGAGTCGAGTTCGAGTTCGAGTAGTAAAAAACCAACGATCTCGAGTCGAGTTTCGAGTAGTGCATTTTTAAAAAAAATACTGTACATGGACCAGTAGCGGAAAAACAGGTCTAAATAGCGCTGAATGAAACTCCACATCACCTTTTAAAATAATTATGAAGGTACTATTTTAGTATGCAAAGAAAAAAAAGGCCAAAACTACCTCTGTCCCTCTAGCACGTACCACACAACAGTACGCAGTAAGTAAAGTGATTTGGCATAGCCTAGGCCAAGTTTCATTTGGTGCTACTTAGTAAATATCAGTGGGTTTACGAGTAGGTAAAATAAAATAGTACTCATTTAATGATTTCAGCAATTAAGTCATCTGTAATTTTCAAACAAAATGACAGTCACAGACATGACATAAAAATTTGATAATGCATGCCCAAGATATTCTCGATTTCGGAATCGTCTTTTCTTTTCGGAACATATTCGGGCATATCTAGAAGAGAAAAGGTGATGTAGAATACTGATTGCTAGGGCTGTGCAAGCAGCAATTTTAAAATTTGAGCAAGATCAAGCAGAAATGAGAATTCCTGCTTGAATTTCGAGCGAGATTGAGCAAAATTCGAGATCGAGCAAGACTCGAGCGAGATCAAACTAATATCGAGATTGAGATCAACATAATAATATTAAGTAAAATGTTTTAAAAATCACCTCATTAGTCATTAGGCCTAGGCCCTACCTGAAAGCCCAAAAACGAGGCATTTTGGAAAAGCAATCTCCAGAAGTAGGCCTAGGCCTAGGGCCTAGCTAGGCCACAGAGCTCAGGGGCCTAGCTTCCCTAGCTTATCTCCCACAATAATAACATTGCAAGTAGTAAATACAGTAAGATCTCTCTTATCCGATCTCCTCTTATCCGATGTTCCGTGTTAACCGAGCCGCCAAAAAAAAAAAAAAAAATTAAAAAAAAATTAAAGTTTTAAATACGTAAATAAAACATAAAAATAATTACAGACGCCGCGCCGCACTTTTTTAAATGTACTCGCATACATTTGTAGGCATGCCTTACGAGTGAGTGCAAAGAAGATAGATCGGCGATATATCTCGACTTTCGAGCAGTGTGCATCAGTGTACTGAGCGTATAGAGTTCAGTGGTCAGTGTGCGTCGGGCGCATCGCCGGTAAGCGTCAGTGCCACCCACTGAGCATATAGAGGTCAGTGTGCGTCGCGCGCCTGCGCGTGCGCATACGATCCAGCCATCTCACACACAGCTGTTCAAAGATGGTCGTTGTGGAACAAGATGCAATCATGTTTCAACCGATTCACGAAATTCGTAATCACGACGCATTGAATTGTTATTCCTGGGCTTATCTTATTTCTTTCCCAGACTTATCTTGCGTCGTGAGCTTCAGCGCGGGCATAGTAGTGAGAGGTTTTCCCACATGAGAAAGAGAGCTAGGCCTAGGCCTATGTTTGCATTGTAGGCCTAGGCCTACTGCGTCGAGTTTAGGCCTAGGCCTAGGCCTAGACATAGGCCTACGTTTTTATTACGACATGTAGGCCTAATTGTGTACGTGTGTTCGTGAGCTTGAATTACAAGCTATTAAATCATTTAGTATACCCTGTATGAAGTGTATCGTGTGTATTTTATGTTCCTTTATCCATTACATGTGTCATATATCATTTTACCACATCAGGCTATGCTACGAGAGCAAATAAACAATTGATCCGCGCCATCCGAGTTTTTCGCAAATCCGAGGTGCCCCCGGTCTCATCCAACTCGGATAAGAGAGATCTTACTGTACAGCGCATTCTTGTCATAAATGTCCAGGGATTCTTCTGATGTATTTTTAATCATGTGGGGAAAACGTTTTAGGGGTAGGGCCTAGGCCTAGATCTATGGCCTAATCTAGGCTTGTAACCAACCAACAAGCAACTTCCCGACGAAAAATCATAATAAGATCGATCAAATTAAGCGGCAATGCAACTTTCATAGCCAAACCTGAAGACAACACATCAAAATCAACATTAATAATGGTTTCTTATGATCGTAAAACTGTTTAAAAAATACGCGTCTTGGTTAGGTCGCCCTAGGCCTAGCCTAGCCCCTAGCCCCTAGCCTAGGCTTGCGGGATGCTACACTTGGACTTGGACCGTCAACATTGTCTATATTCTCCGTGATAAGTTGTTCACTTGGTTCTTATCACTATAAAAAATGATGCATTTATGCAATTACGACGATTAAACTGTGAAGTGACGCCGTGACAACAGCGTGAAAATCGTAAAAACAAGCAAAGCAAGTATTGAAAATGGCGTCGCTACTAGCTCGTCATCATAGCAAAATTCGACCTGTCGACTTAACAATCGATTCTTACGCGATTTTGATGGAAGCGCTACCTGTTGGATAAATCTGAACATTTTGTAGTCGGCGGCTCAGTCAACAAAAACTACTCGACTCGACTCGACTTTCGTAAAGTACTCGAACCACTCGAGTCGAGTTGCAACTACTCGACTCGACTCGAATTTTCGAGTACTCGCACATCCCTACTTAAAATATCACTTGCATATATACTAAGGCCCTGTTGGGAGGAGTTATACAAGAAAGTCCGTATCATCAGAGTTTTTTGTGAACCGAGAGTAGCTCGGTCTCATCCACCTCGGATAATTGAGGTCTTACTGTAGGCCTACATGTCAACTTTTACTGTACACATCTACATATCTGCCTTTGCAAATTTTTACTTTGTAGGGTTAGGCTTAGTCTATGTTATTTTTTGTTGTTTTTAGCATACTAAGAAAGCCAGAGACATGTCATACTCGGCAAAATATCTGGATGTGTTAAGGAATAGGTAGTACCCTAAATGTTTGCTCAACGTACCTGGTCACCAGCTCGCAATGAAATGAAACTTAGTGAACAGAACTGAGGTCCCGGTGAGGCTGTGTCACACAGAGCTACTAGCGGCCTCTTGTGAGCGAACGAGTCCCCAGTAGCTGGTGTTGGAAGGATTCGCAGAGTTCGGACAACTCCTTGACGCCAGGAGAGCACCTCAGTAGCCTCGCCACTCGCTGGCACAGCCCAAACCTGGAGATAACAAACCCATCATTCACCAATGAGCCTAATGGGTCAAGGATGCAATAATTTTAAGCACAATATATTGAGAGAGGTGGCACCATCACCATATTTTATTATGTCAGGTAACAGACATATACTTGAATCAAAGCAAGTAAGCAGATGCTGACGTCACCGGCGGGTGGATTAGTGGATCAGTGGTCCCCGATTTAAAATACTGATCGTTCATTAGTCCGCCGAAACCACGCGCATCTGCTTACTTGCTTCGGAGCAACTATAACTGGCATATCAGTCGCTGTGACACCTCGTGTCCGAGTCGGCGAGTCTCCTCCTTCCTAAGCCACAGTCGGTCACTGCGAGGCAGGGTTGAGAAATTTTGCCCAGCCCGAAAAAACCCGGCGGGTTTTTCAACCAAAAACCCACTTGAAAAAAACCAGTACAAAGTGGGTTTTTGGGGTTTTTGAGTAAAACACACTAATAGATTCATATTAATTATTTATTACAAGAAACTGAAACAAAGTCAAAGTATAAGTGTAAGTACACTACACAAATTCCAAATAATAATCAATGCATAGGCCTATTATTGTATTTTTACTCATTTCTTGTATTTGTATTTAAATTTAAAACATTTTTTTTATTGTTGCTAATCAATGTATGTTGTTTTCATTCTGTGTCCTTGTGGCAGTTGTATTTGTAGAACAGAGTTTTGTTTTACTTGAAAAATAAAAGTTTCTCTCTCTAGTAGGCCTACATAGGACTAATGCAATATTTCAAGATAATGATAATGAAATTGAAACTGAACATCTTATAGGCTATTCATTATGCGAATTCAAATTTAAGAGCTAACCGAGATGCCTTAACCTCTAAAAAAAAATGCATCACTAGGTCACTGCTAATTAAAACAAAACTTAATTTATTTCCAACTACCTAATATTTTTGTGTATAGGCATAAGCCTACTTTGAAAAATTAACCAATAATAGAGCAAAAGTGCAAAATAGACATTTTACACATATTTAGCTTGAAATTTCCAAAAACCCGCCAAAACCCCAAAACCCCCAAAAACCCTGAAAAAACCCGCCCGGGTTGGGTTTTTTCAGAAAAACCCGGGTTTTTCTCAACCCTGCTGCGAGGCGGCACAGTAACAATCAAAACTAAATGCAGCATAGAGCTAGATACCTGTGGTAATCCGCGGATTGTAACTGAATGAGAGCACTTGTCAGAAAACGAAAGAGCACCCTATTTACAGGAAGGATTGACGATTTATGTGGTTGAAAACTAAAATTTTTCTGGCTAAAATCTTTGAAGGTCACGGGGGGTAAAGATCGTCGCAATGTCATTTCTTATGGGAGATTTTTGCCGATGGGACCTAGCTCGAAAATCAGCAAGTTCTGCAATTTTGTCCCGGGTCTTCATAACCTTGATGTTTTTTTTCATTTTACTCGCTAAATTCATTTCTAATAAGCATAAATTAAAAATGTAATTTTGGATTAGCGGGTGAATATCCCTTTTAAATGGTATTTGAGGGATTCACACAGACCGTCTCTTTTATCGCCTTGAACGATAAGCCGAGAAGGAAAGCTCTGGGCCTATTCTATCCTGGGCCTAAACGGGGTAAAAAAAAAACAAAACAGTGCATGCCTACATAGTCACCCAAGTATTAAACATAAAATATTATTAAGAATTATATAGTAAATCATACAGAAAAACCATTGTGGATGCAATAATGTCAAAACAAAACAAACACAAAAAGTCGTTAAAAGTGATGGAATAAACCACAAATATCTTCACATGAACATGACCCACTTGGCCTATATACCATATGGTGACCCACTATTGACCAGGGGTTGGTATAGGCCCTATTTAGTGGAACCGTACATTAGGGGTTGAAAAATATGTAGGAGCAAGGGGGAGAAAGTTAGGAGCCAGGGACGTTGCGTGGAAAACCGGGGTCTGTGGCAAAGCCCCAGCCACCGAATGCAAATTCGCAGCAGGCGATTTTTTCCTTCATATAGGCTACAATTGAACGTAAGTGCCCGTAAAATGGGTTTGGAGGATTTATTATCCGCTCTTGTGTAGTGTACAGATAAGCATTATCAGATGGGATAAATGGCTTCTTTTAGATTTAATCAGATTTTTACCCAATACAAGTCTAGGCCCCAGCAATAAGGAGGTAGGCCTAGAGTTAAAATGGAATCTATTGGTGCACATGCAACAATAGCTAGGCCTAGGCCTATATTGCCCTCAAATACTTTATAAACAGCAGCTAGCCTAGGCCCATGCATAATAGATGACGTGGACTGGCATTGGTTAGTGTCAATGTCATGTAGGTCTTCATGTTCTACGGTCACATCAGGGTTATCCAAATTGTTAATGTTTTTGTGTTATGTTAATTTCGATTGCTTAGCATCTTTGTTGTGAGTTAGTTTTCTTCTTTAAAAAAAAAGTTTAAAACAAATTTTAATTATATATATATATATGTATATATATATGTATATATATGTATATATATATATGTATATATATATGTATATATATATATATATATTTTTTTTTACATTTAGTTAGTTGCCATGGCGACCTGGCGCCTGAGATTTTTCAACTCCTGCTGTACATAGTGGTTCATTCTATTTTGTGTAAATACTATATAAAAATGAAATATCTGCCATTTAAATATTATTATGTTCTGCTAACATAGGCCATCTCCCTTAGTTAAAAGATACAGAATAATGAGTGCAAGCTGTTTCCTTACATTTAACCTTTAGACTTTGTACTACAACAACCAAGTGAGTTGTTGTTCAGCTTTTTTTCTTTTTCGAGTCTAACACTGTGAAATAAAGTGCATGATGACTGTAAAGCCGAGTTTGTTAGAGTGTTCCATATGGAAGGAACAAGAAAATTTACTACCTGTAGGGATGGGACGTTTAAACCTTTAAACGTTTAGTGGACGGTTAGAGGTTATTAAATTCGCAAAACGTTTAGTAAAAAAAAAAAAAAAAAAAAAAAAAAAATTTTTAATGAAATGTTATTTTGTTATCACTTTTGGAGCCTACACAAACACGAGCTAACAGATAAGGCCGATAATTTTCTAAAAATGCTCAATTTTGGTGGAGGTGCCGGGTCCCAGGCTGTATTAAGACATCTTGTATGTTACACATGGTGGAAGTGCCGGGTCATTTAATGCAAGAGTGAGAATAAAACCGTTGTTAATTATTCGTCGGCCGGTCATAAGTACAAAATTACGATTTTTGTTCCAAGGTCTTTGCAAACCTAAATTTGTAAAAAAAGGGGTTGAACGTTTAAACGTTTAAACGCGATTAGTTCAAGGGGTTAAACGTTTACGAAATTAAACGCTTTTTCCCATCCTAACTACCTGGACACAACATTTTCCAGATAGGTATTAATATCAGTAGTTTTAAATAAATCTGTTGTAATCTGTTAACTTCGAGCTTACAGATTGACCGTGGTTTAATGCCTATGATACTAACCTGTACACCATTGGCATATCCAAGGATGAGCAAGAGAGGTGGTGCTCTAGTAGGCTCATCCACAGAGTCGGGATATAAAGCCGGGTCATTGATGTCGGCTTGCTCAAACCTGGCCCAAGTTATCACAGTCTCCTTGCAGTCCACGCCAGGACCGCTATACCCCTGGAACATAGAGCAGTCTCGGAGCGTAAACACACAGAGCGTAGATCCTTGGGTTTAGGGTTGGGCGGGGAAAGATTGATAGGAGGCTAGGAGCCAACAGCTTACCTTCAAAGAGTTTGGCGGCTGTTTAGAGTTGAAGGTCACATAAATATATACACAAACAAATACACAAATAAATATACAAATTGTGTAGCCTATAACACTGTACAAATACATTTTTATATTTATTGGATGAGCAAAGCGAAGACTTCAATTTCACTGACCTCCCCAAAAAAATTAGCTCGGGTGTTTTTTTTTTTTTGTCCGTTTGTTTGCTCTCTATCGGGCAAACGGCATATGCGATCTTGATGAAAATCAGAGGGGACCGAAATCTCTGAACTTAAGACTTGCCAGGTTTTTGGGTACAATCGAAGAAATATTTCTCATGAATATCGTACTTATACGATTTTTTTTTGATTTTTAGTGAGTTATTTTCGTGACATTTGGGCCGATTCTGACCAAACCGGTGGGGCTACAACGTCCATATTTTAGATGGACATTAAGGTTATGGTGAAGTAGTACCTTTTGAAAGAAAAAGTTGGAAAATTTATCCAGAATCCATAGTAACAAAGGTTTTAATATAATTTTTTTGAGGTATAGAATAACAATTAACAAGTAACAATTTAGAAACTTGACTACAATCACCTACAATGCGTTCAAAAAGAGCTTGTAAAAGTAAAGAGATCCCACACAAACCAAAAACTTACAAAAAAGCTCATCCATTAACGCGACTAAAAAAAGCGTTCGTGAAGCGGCCTAGTTAAGCGAGCAAAGCGAGCGTTTCCATTTGACTCTGTCGGAAAAAATAGTCACTGTTTTTTTTGTTTTTTTTTTGTATGTCTCGCCATAACGTTCGAACATAGGTTCGGATCGAGTTGAAATTTGGACCTTAATGTTAAATTAAAGTTAATGTCTATGTGGAATATGAACGTTGTAGCTTCACCCTTTTTGTCATAATGGCCCAAATATCACGAAAATATTGCATTAAAAATAAAATAAAATCCTAAAAGTACGATATTCATGAGAAATATTTCTTTGATTATACCCAAAAACGTGGCAAGTCTTAAGTTCAGAGATTTCGAAGGTCCCCTCCAATTTTCATCAAGATCGCATATGTCGTTTGCCCGGTAAAGCGCAAACAAACAGACATAGGCCTAAAAACAAACAAAAAAACAAACAAAAAACACCCAAACTAATTTTTTGCGGGGTCAGTGAAATTGAAGTCTTTGCTTCGCTCATCTAAAAAAATATTGCAGTGATTATAAAATTATGGTGCATCTTGAATGCTATTTCAGGATCGTTTACTCTTCACAAAACGCAGGCAAAGAGGTATCAATGATGATCAGAAGTAGGGGTGGGATCCTTAACCGGTTAACCGCCTGTGGCTGAAAAACCGGTTTGTAATTTGTCTGCGCCTGTTAAGTGTTAACCGTGAGCATAACAATAGCCCGTGTAAATAACACATAAAGTGAAGAAACATAATGTTTTTTGAATGTAGTGTAGTGCAGATGTCAGCTGCAGTGGATCAGGGTAGGGTTGCACTTGCATTTGGATGGCGCAAGGATAATCGTAGCCACCCACTCAAGGTCGTGACACTTGAGTCGCGTGACACCATGAGAAAGAGCGCGGGTGAGAGAGCAACTGATCGTGAGCTTGACTGGAATGGAATGAATTCGATATAGGTCCCAAGAGTATGTTATTGATGACGTTAATGGCAGGCCTACTGACGAGAAATTAAGTTTTATTTTGTAAGAAAAGAACATAAAGATATGGAAGACCATTCTGACTAGCTACTCGCCAGCTTGGGGGGGGGGGACGATATGGGATGTCACGAGCGTCAGGCGAGGATGGATAGTGTCACTGTCAAGTGCTGTATTATTATCAAGGTCATGTGACAGTGCCAGTGGATATAGCTACGACCCCTGATTCACATTTATCGCCAAAACGCTATTCCAGCTAGAGATGACCACTGTTGTTATCTAGGCCTATGGAACTGTAGCCAAATTTTATTCTGTCATTGTCAAGACATGATTACGTGCTTCTGTCCCACCCAAGATCTTTATTTAATCCAGTCGTGAGTTAAACACAATCATTTCGCGCCGTGCTGTTCATGGAGAAATAAATTGGGCCACGTCAATGGTAGTATTTTTTATGAAGGTCATGTTGCTGGTTACAGCTGGCTCCCTCAGCTGCATTATGTAAGAAGTGGAATGGGGGACACCACGGTTGGCAGTGGGCCAACTGATAAGCACAGCTTTCTCAAATGTACCAGTAATACCAATAAATATAAAAAATGCTCCCCCAATTTTTTTTTCTGGCATCAAGATTTAGAATGGCATACAAACATCACATGCTATGCATGATACCGGTAGGCCTATTTCAAAAATATATTTGTTACAAAAGCATGCTATAGGCCAGGCGTGGTTCTAGCCCCCAAAACTTGGGGCGGCCCAACTAGGCCTATACAAGTTGTCTGTTAAGTCCGGGGGGTGGGGAGAGTCTATCGGGGGAACGCTCCCAGAAATGCCCAGCAGGTGTTTTTTTTTATTTTCATGATTTTTAGAGGGTCTATTTTTGACTCTACGGAAATTCTGGAGATTTCAAGGGGGTATTTGTGGGTACCTTCATATTTTTTAGGCACAATATATTAAATCCATAGCCTAGATTTAATTTTAATTTTGATCTCACAAACAAGAAAATTGTGGTTTAATGCTCAGAAATTCTTTGAACATGCAAGTTGGTTAAGAAAATTTAAATTTTGTTAGGGTACCTAATACAAAAAAGTAACTATGCCCCTATGTCTAACTAAATTAGCCACACTGTCAATAGAAAGATGCATACATAAATTTGGTAATTTATATTGAATAGGCCTAGCCTTAAACGGCTTTAAAATAAAAGTGCATTGGCCTACATTGTTATCAACTTAGCCTACGTTTCACAGTTTATTCCACAGAAATATGTCTGGCTCAATTAAGAAGGTGAACTGTCAACGCCGATATTTTATAGATGAAAACTTATCGATAGGCCTAACTGGGTCGGGGTTTTACATGCGCTGCCCGCTAAGCTCGTAATCGCAGGAGATTATACCGAGATTTGAAAGATGCTCATCGTTTATTCAAAAGTACGTTTTTATTCTCCGCATTGTCGAAAAGCTACGTTCTGCCGTCGCAGATGACAGTGTTGTTAAGTAGCGTAGCGCGTGTAACATGTTACTTTTTTAGTAGTGAGGAGTGAGGACGGTAGCGCAATACTTTTGGAAATGTAGTAAAGTAGAGAGTAGCAAGCTACTATTAACAGGTAGCTGTAGAGTAAAATCGACGCTACTCTCATTTTGCAATAGGCCCTAATGTAATTAAACCATTAACGTTGCAAAAATCAATCATAATTAGGCGGAGGCCTAATAATATGAAGTCACACATTCTTTTCCCATAGGCTACTTCTCGCCGGCCAGCTGGAGTTAGATCGAACGCGCACCTTGTTCCACGCATATTTGGATCTAGCGTTTACGAGATGTATTTCCTCATCCGCACGGGCGGCGGGCGCTACTCGCTGAAGAACAGACGGGACATCCGATACAAATGCGCGTGCGCGGCTGGTAAAAACGCATCTTCAAAGCAAAAATTAATTTTGTTAACCGATTTTTGTACGTAATAGACGGGGAAAACATATTACATAGGATGCTGGGGCAGCTGGGCTTGCCCCGCCAATACAGCTGTGCGTTCTTTGTTTGACCTTAAGAGTCGTGCGTTGAGTCACTTGCCTACATTGTGCAGAATGTTATCGTGAAGGTAGGGTTACCATACGTCCGGTTAAAGCCGGACATGTCCTCTTTTTTTATGTCTGTCCGGGCGGTTTTTTCAAAATAATGCAAAATGTCCGGTTATTTCACCCAATTCCATGCAGAGGCGCATGCGCACCCTTCCGCCCCCTCACTTACCATTCACCGACCGTAAATCGCCGAATACGAGCAGCCGATCATGTCCGAGCGTGTCCGAGCGTGTCACAACACGCCAGGCTGTGCAGCAAAAGCAGTGTACTATCACGTGATTTAGTTACCATTTCCGTACGTTTCGTGCCTTGTGTCCACGTTGTACGGCGTACGTAAGGAAGTGTTTGTAGGCCTAGGCCACTTGTCTTAGTTTTGTCATAAAATGTAGTGTTCATTTAAAAAATAACACCACAATTTAAAAGGCGTCGGCACCACTGTCATTCCTTGACCCTTGTTCAGATCGCTCTAAACGCTATCCTGACGGTAAAAATGTCAAAAAAAAAAATTTCGCCTCCGGCGGCTGGGGCTCCGCAGACCCCTTGTAGTCTGCGAATGTCTGTGAACGAAATGTCCTCTTTTTTGCTGAGACACTTATGGTAACCCTACGTGAAGGGCACTCCATAAGTAGATGTGATCTGATATGCATTCTTTTCTCATCCTGGACATAGGGCATTAGGAAACAATGTTGCAGACCAAGCATCTAATTTTTTTTTCTTTCTTGTGCGAAGTTGGCCTCTTTAGCCATTCTTCTGTCTTGCTATCCAATATAAGACTGCCTCCTTTTCTATCCTGCTCAGTTCATCGGGCAGGGAGTCAATGTCACTCTTGAGGGCGGCGCATCTAAAGAGATGCGCTCTGTCTTGGTCTTCTAAATTACAAAGTTTACAGATGGCCGGTTCGTTGGTAATGTTAAAACAATGCAGGTGGTGTTGCAAGACGTCGTGACCGGTTGCAAGCCGGAAATGGGCGGTGGCCGTCTTTCTCGACCAGTCTTTGTCTGGCCCTTTCTTGATCTCGGTCCACCAGTTCTTTAGTCGTGAAGTCTCTTCTGTGGTGTTCATAAAGGTCTTTTTGTGGTTGATTTGATCTTAGTTTTGACATTTTTGAATTTTTTTTTTTTTTTCCTAATCGGCTGGCCATTCTTTCAACTATTGGCCAGTGGCAGTTGTATTGAAGCATTCGTTGAATATTGTAATTGCTTTAGTGCAACAGACCAGGGCCTACACCCTAATGAACATAAATAAATTTTATTCTAGTTTGTCGTAAAAAAAAACACACGAAAGTAGCTGTGAAGTGGAGCGTCACTACTCACTACTATTTTAATGTAGCTGCACAAGTAGCAAGCTACTTAAGAATGAAAGTAGCTTAAAAAGTAGCTAAGCTACTTTTAAAGGTCATGTAGCTGTAGCTGCAGCAGTGCTTCTTTTAAAAAGTAGCTTTAACAACACTGGCAGATCATACTGAGATTACTAAGGTGAGCTCAATCAGTCTTAAAATATCCGGGAACGTTGGTCACTTGATTGTTGCACTTGCACTGTCGTACCAGTACCACTGTCTGTCACTGTCACTCCACTAACTGCGCTCGAGCCGGCCACAGAATCTTCCTCCAGTGCAGAACTGGGATTTTCCTGTTTTTTTTTTTTAAACCAGTTGGCTACATTCAATTAACTAGCTGCGCATATCATTTTATTCGGAAATAAATAACATTTAAATAGGCCCTATGCCAATTATCACAATACAAATGATAGGCCTATGTCCTACAATGAAGCACTTGTTGGATGGGGAGCGTAGCAAAGATTCCATTTCACTACACTGGAGGGAAAAAAACGCGATTTTTTTTCTTTTGTATTTTTGTCTGTTTGTTAACACGATTCCGGCTAAACCAATACTCCAATTGCGATGAAATTTTCTGGAGGCCTTCGAAAACTCTGAACTTAGAACTGCCACCTTTTTGAGCACAATCGAAAAATTATATCTAGGGTAATGAAAATTGGGTACTTGTTCATTAACGGGATCCCCCTCAATTTTTTGTTAATTGATCCCCCCATCGTCGTTTTTTTACTTATTTCTGTTTACAATAAATAATTACTACAACTTGCGAGGAGTTGAATATGACCCAAACAGTGAACTTGACTCACACGTTCAACGTGACTCAGACGAGTACAGTCCATTGGAACGCGTAGGCCTACATGAGAGCAGTCGTCACCGTGCAGCTGACAATTGACGTTCACAGACACCAAATGTATTTTTGTGTTAATACGATCCCGGCTAAACCGATACTTCAATTGCGATGAAATTTTCTGGAGGCCTTCGAAATCTCTGAACTGCCATGATTTTTAGCGCCATCTAAAAATTATTTCTCATGAAAATTGCAATTTTAAGAGTTTTTTTGATTTTCTTGTTTTTTCTGTTAATATTTTTGTGTGTTTGTTAACACGATTCCGGCTAAACCGGTACTCCAATTTCGATAAAATTTTCTGGAGGCCTTCAAAATCTCTGGACTTAGAACTGCCACGTTTTTGAGTTCAATCGAAAAATTATTTCTCATGAAAATCGCAATTTTTTGATTTTTTTTGTTTTTCTTGATTTTTTTTGTTTGTATTTTTGAGTGTTTGTTAACACGATTCCGGCTAAACCGATACTCCAATTGCAATGAAATTTTATGGAGGCCTTCGAAATCTCTGAACCAAGAACTGCCACGTTTTTGAGCGCAATCTAAAAATTATTTCTCATGAAAATCGCAATTTTACGATTTTTTTCGATTAAAAAAAAATCTTAAAACATTTCTTCGACTTATAACACCTAACCGGTACATGATTTATCCGATTGTAATGATTTTTTTACAGAACAACAGAAAATCTGCATAGGTAACACATGACAGCTCAATGCACCAATTACGCTCATCCAACAACGCGCCTGAAAAAGCGTTTGCAAAGCTTCCTAGTTATTAACATAGCCTACCATACGTGTGGGTGTGGCATAGGACACTAACACCCGCGAACTGAGCAATATCGCCCACTACTGCTGCCAATTATGCTGAAACATCATCAACCCCGCGACCCGAGAAGTTGCAATTCGCTCCTGCCGGAAGTGCGTACATTACGCTTTTGTTTGTATGTGACACCGACAAATGTCCGACTGTCCGTCGAAACGTCATTAAAAGGCCCATAGCCTATCATAGGCCTATCGGCAGGTCGAGTCTTTGACCTGCTCATTGTACTTGATAAGTTGTAAAGGATTAGGGCCTAGCGGTGCAGTTGGGGCGTGGGGGAGAAGGGGGCTTAAGGTGCCGGCAACTTTAGTTTTTATCGGATCCACAAGGACATGGATGATCTGATGTAATATAATTTTTAATTTGGCTGATAAACAATGACACATATTCAACTCTTTCCATAAATTAGACTTATTAATAAGAATTAATATAAATTTGGAAATAATGAACAGAGAATTCAAGGGCGGCTCGGGCCTAATCGGGCCACCCCGTAGAACTGCGCCTGTTATAGGCCTACGTGGCCTAGGTAGGTAGGCCTACCATCGAGTACACAATGCCACAACTAGTTTCGTCTAGAGGCCCAAGCCTAGTAGCCAACCATGAACAAAAGCATACCTGCGGAACAACTTCATTTATGAACCCAGCTACACTTTCAATGATAGATCTATCTGTGACTGGTTGTGGAGCAACAACGTAACCTCCTTGTCGATTCGACTTTCTAGGTGATTCAGCTGACATTGTAGCTAGCGACTAGGGCTTAGCCTAGTAGGCCAACCTAGGCCAGAACCTGAAAATGAAATAATACACAAATGTATTAATAGCTAGAGCCTAGGCCTACCAGAGGCCTTAGATGCTTAGAGTAAGGGCCTATACAAACAAGGCTTTTGTCTAAGCTAGGGCTTGGGATCAAACCTTGGCCCAAATTGATCCAGAGTTCCTAGGCCTAGGACTGGTAGGCCTAGGGCCTATACCTAGGCTACAACTATATTGTATAATCGTGTAGGCCCAGTAATGCAGTAGTGAACAACTTGCCTTGGCATAGGCAAGTCGTATTGATTTGGCATACATTCACTCAAAGAAAGGCTTGTTAGGCCTAGGGCCTAGGCCCTAGGCCTAGGTAGGCTTTCAAACACTAAACTAGGCCCTAGGCCTCTAGCCTAGGCTAGGGCTAGCCTAGACCTGGTTTAATCCAAGCCCTTAGGCCTAGCTAGAATAGTGAACTTATAACTTACGTTTTCTTCAGCGACATCCGATCATATATCAAGTTATTTCTCAGTTACACACATTTGTTTAATTGGTATAACACCTACGCATTAGTACAACTTACTATTGTTAATGATAAAAATGATTCCATTGTGCCAAATGAAAGCTATTTCCACTGCGTCATTTTTGGCTGACAGCTGTCTGTGTATCTCGCAAGAAAATTGTGACGTCATACGATGAATAAAAACTAGCACCAACCTTTGCCCACCAAATATCTGTTAACAAAGGAAAAATACACTTATTGTTTGTTTCGTTTACCTAAGAAACAAAACTCTCACATGAAAATATAGTTTATTTCAATAGACTACAGCATATTGACTTAAATTTCTGCTGTAATAAACCACACTCTTTTAATAAATAACATTTTAAAATTGCATCAGCCAATATGTCCAATGACTATGGTGGTGATCACGATGGCGATACTGCTATCAGGTCAATCAGCTGATACATTGAATAATATGGATATAAACAAACAGTTACGTAAATAATGTTCAAAAACATCCTTTTAGTAGTCTTAATATCAGTAACAATTGTTGCGAAAGAGAATATTGTATTAATTGTTGTTGATGATTTACGACCGTCTCTTGGATGCTACAATGATGAAAATGCATACACCCCCAATATTGACAAATTGGCTCGCAGAAGTATTCTATTCAAAAATGCCTTTGTGCAGGTAAGTTCAGAATTGAAATCAAATAAACATTGGTGTAGGCAGGCTCACACTTACTCGCTAATGCGGTCACTTGGTACCAGTAAAATCTAGTAGCTAATTTCTTAATACGTAAGCTTAGCCTAGGTCTACTGCATGCAATAGCCCTATACTGTGGCGATTAACAACAGTATTTTAAAAGTAGTTATGCATGGCATTAGTGGGGGAGGATGAAGGCGGGCCCTGGAAATTGTCCTGGGTAGGTCATCCAGGGTTGCCAGTTGCACGTCCCATACTTATCTGATCTCAATCTGTCCGAAGTATACGTTGCATGCCCATGTACATTTTAACAGTGCTTACTTTCTATCACCTAGTGACTAGGCCTAATGTGTAGGTCGACAGTAGGCCTAAAGTGTTCTTGGAATACAGGCTCTCACTTGACCTTCCTCTCACTCAACTCCCAACTCAATGTCATCCAGGTCTGTTCCACTGTTTCCACTTTTTACTGAAAGTGGACCAAAAAGCTGTTCCCCTAGGTACCACTATTTCCACCAGGGCTGGCTTTAGGTGTAGGCCTACTATGCAACGTTGGCAGCACTATGGCATAGGCAACACTTGGGCGGCTTGGAGACTCAGTTTTTGGATCCAGTGGGGCTATCGAAACAAATTTGTTCATCATGCTCAAAAATAAATAAATTCATAATATTTACTTATTTATTTATTTATTTATTTATTTATTTATTTATTTATTTATTTATTTATTTATTTAACGTCTATCCTATTTAGTTATAAAAACTGATTTACAAAGGAGGACAACTAAATAAATTTCGTCTCGATTAGCCTAGTTGCATAAATATGAGACGTTAAGCAATATCCAATCCAATCAAATAAATCTAATTACATAGATGCAGAAACAACAATAAACTACATTTAGGCTTAGAAGTAAATATTTGAAATAGTAATATTAGCCCCTACTACAACAATGCATTAAACACAACAATTTTGGTAACAAATAAAAATGATATTAAATGCATTTAATGAATGAATCAAATACAGAAAAGGGTGGGGAATGAAAAGAAAAGAAAAAGAAAAAAAGAAAAGGAAAGGAAAAAAGAAAGAAAAAGAAAGAAAGAAAGAAAGAAAGAAAAAAGAAAGAAAAAAAATCATTAAAAAGAAAAAACAAAAAGAAAAAACTGATCCCACTCAAACGAATATGAGGTTTGCCAAAAATCAAGAACAGCAAATCAGTTCAGTTCAGTTCATCATAGCTTTTATTCGCATGCTTTTTTATACATGTTCCACATACATATACATTATTAGGCCTATGAGAGTACAAAAACACCGCAAAGCCCACAAAGTTTACAATTAAACTTGAGTGTGGGTAGAGATGTGAGTCGAGAATATTCTCCAAAGAATATTCTCCGAGCATGAGAATATTCTGAGAATATTCTCTGAAAGATTATGCTCGGAGCATATTTGAGCATTTTCTTCCCAGAGTCTACAACGCTAATAAATAGTTGAAACTTTAAATATATATCATTTCCCACCTTTTTAAGAATGTTTATAAAGGTTACGGTCAAACCTCACTTTTTGTAGTAAGCTGTTAGGCACTGTGTGCTTTAGGGCTCTGGCTTCAATACAACGGTAGGCCATGTGTGTTAACAGTGAACAGTCCAATGATTTGTATATTTAATATAATTACCCCAGTAAAAAATACTACTAGTAGGCCTACTTAAAATTGTTTACAATAATTATAATAATAATAATGCACAAGCAAAGCCTACTGTTATTTCAGTATAGTTCTAGTTTTCTGAATTATTATTCCCTAATTTCCTATATCCGAACACAATCACCAAGCTACTAACATATTTTAATTAGATTAGACTGAAACTTGTAATTCCCAAGTACAGTAGTAGCCCATTCAAAATTCACAATTCTCCAATCAGATTAAGGGAAAGTTCAAGTAACATGAAGTAGGGCCTGCATTACAATTTCAAGTAAATTAAAAATTGATCTAATTGTGCTTGTAAGACAGTTTATTATGCAAATATGAAGTTTTTAGAATATGCTCGGAAAATGCTCGAGCTCGAGAATATTCTCGAGAATATTCCCGAGAATATTCTCCAAAAGAAAATGCTCGAGCATTTTACATCACTAAGTGTGGGCAATTATCAATCAAAGATAGGCTAATGTAACAAGATGACTGAAAGCTAACAATAGTTAGTAGATTTATTTTATGTAGGATACTTAATAGTGTGCACTCTATAAATAAATAGGTAAACTAATCCATTAGGGCCTATATAAGCTAAAACAAGTCTACTAATTAACTAGGCCCTAACTAAACTGGAACTAGAATAGGCCATACAGTAGGCCGATGATTTAATGTTAACAAAAATGTTAAATGTAATGATATTAATGAAAGCAAAACCAGAACTAAAGCAAGTTTTATTTTTTTATTTTTTTTATTTGTAGAACTTATTGGTTGTTACATTTATTAATTACTATTTAATCACATTCCCAAGATAGTCAGTGTTATTCTCCTTAAGCCACGCTATAACTTCTGATTTAAAAGTGCTAATTCTATTTATAATTTTTATTTGTATAGGGAGACAATTGAAAATCTTTGGACCTAAAAAGGCAGCTTGTCTTTGGCCAAGTTGAGTACATTTCCAAGGGTTTTGAAGGTGTAAATTAGTTTGCTGTCTTGTTAATGGTGGAGTTTGTATTGAATTGGTGTCATATGAATGTGTGAGAGTTGAATATAACTGGGGATTTTTAAATATATGGGGAGTATAATCAAAAAACTTTCGTGGAAGAAATCACCGAACGCGAATCTTTATTCTTGTGTTCAATCTTAATTTTTGTGTTCAAATCTTGATAACAGTTTAGTCCAAAAAATCTTGACTCTAATATATAATTATATCAGATATAGGCCTATAATTATTTAAAATTGTTCATGTCAAAAACTGATCACAGCAATGATACAGGACACCTAACTCAAGTTGCAAGCTCCATCAGTGGGCGGCAACCAGACAATCTAGGCAGAAAAATATAATTGAAAATACATTGATTATATCATAATCAAAGCAATAATGAACAAACAAAGAGAAAAGCAAAATCTTTAATAAGAACTTATGAAGGTAAATTAACATTACACAAACACACATACAATAACCTACAAATAAATAGTAAAAATCAATTCTTTGCTCTTTGATTCATTATCATTGCTTCAATTTTACTTTTAAATTGTACAATTCCTAGATCAGTAAACTGGCTTCTAATATCATCAAAAATTGAATTCCAATAGGATACGCCTCTGTACATAAATGACTTTTTGCTTCATAATTTAATGTTGGAACTTCCAATGAGTTTATTAAAGTAGAATTTCTATCACGATCAACAATTTTAAAAATTTTGGGTAGAATACCTAAAAACATATCTTTCAATACTTTGTATGTATTTACCAGCACGCTATACTTCATCCTTTCCTCAATAGTGAAACAATCAGACTGCAAATCTTGGCTCAAGGGAAGTCTGCCTGCTCAGTTACATTGGCCTAATTGATTTTCAGTGGGGGACATTCAGAGGCGGACTGGGGAAAAATTCAGGCCGGGCAAACTCTTGGGCAGGCCAGGCACGGAGGGGCCGGAGCGGCCCCCAGCCCCCCAACAACAGCGCCGCGGTTGTTTTTTTTTATCAGGTTTTTAGATGGCGTTTGGTGCATTTGAGAAAAAAACAGCAGGCTGAATGCAATACCAAAATAGGTAGGCCTACCTAGGGCCTACTGTAGTTTTTGTAGGGTAAAAAGTTTTTAAAAAAAACAACAAGAAGATTGGAACACTATCTGACGACTGTCATTTGACTCCGTCGCCTGACTGAGTGTAGCGTGGGAGCGCCTACGAAGTGTGTGTAGGCTACGACTAAACACAGCCGCTTCCTCCCCAATTGACGACTTGAAAAGTACCCGCCTCCTGACGTCACGAGGCAACATGGCGGAATGAGTGGGTATAAATCCTCATTTCCCAAGTTGACGCCTGCTTCACGGCGCAACACTTATCACGCTCTAACTTTTATTCTATTCATTATTTGGACAATATTTAAATGAATAATATTTAGCAAATATATCATTCCTTGTAATAGCGATTATTTTGATTTTTTTGACACAGTCGTTAGCTTGTTATAACAATGTACGCATCATAGATGTGAAAAATTTTATCAATGACTAAAGTTTTCTCAACAATTTATTTGACAAAAAACTACTGATCGGATTTCGACAAGACCTCTTTAAAAATATGCATTAGACTGTTTAAACAAGAAATAAACTAACATTCTAGATAGAACGTGCACTGAACGAAACTTTGCAGCATAGAGTAATATGAAGGGTATGTGTTTTTATCTAAAATACGCACTCTTGACGTGCGGATGAGCCGTGAAAAAGTGCACGCTGCATATTACTCTGCGCTGTAAATTTTCGTTCAGTGCACTTTCTATCTAGAAAGTTAGTATTTTTCTTGTCTAAACAGTCTGATGCATTTTTAGTTTTACAAAGAATTCTTGTCGAAATCCGATCAGTAGTTTTTTGTCAAATAAATTGTTGAGAAAACTTTTGTCATTGATAATTTTCACGTGTGATGCATACATTGTTATAACAAGCTAACGACTGTGTCAAAAAAATCGAAGTAATCGCTATTACAAAGAATGATATGATTGCTAAATATTATTCATTTAAGTGTTGTCCAAATAATGAATAGAATAAAATAAAAGTTAGAGAGTGATAAGTGATGCGCCGTTCAGCAGGCGCCAACTTGCGAAATGAGGATTTATACCCAATACTAGTCACGTGACCTATTGATCGTTTTAAGCTCCGCCCATTTCGAGTCGTCAATTCCCACACCCTAACTAGTTTAGTTTAGTTTATTGTTAAGCCTCTTTTACATTCTTTGTTAGCCCTACATTTATATTATTAAGGTACAGAATTATCAAGTTGTCATGTTAGTTTGGTTATATTTAAGGCTTATAACTAGAGATGGTGCTTTATATCATTAACTATAAAAGCAAAAAAAATAAGAATGCCAATTTTTTTTCACTTTTCTCGACCTTTCACTTAAAATGAGTGAATTTAAAGGTATATTTATTTTCGCGATTTTTCGCGATAAATGGCTTTAAACGCGATAAACTAGCTAAATTGCGATATATGCGCAAAATTGGTTAATTTTGTAAAAAAATATTTTTTTTAAAGTCGCGAATAAATGGCTTTTCTGGTAATTCTTCGTAAAATACGTATTTTTTCATCTTGCCGCCGTGGGTGGTCGAGCTGCAGTCTTAATGAAGAAGTCCTTAAAATCACCGCTAGAGAGGTCTGCGCTCACAACTAGCTGCTGCTAGAATTTTGATTCAATACTTAGCTACCGTAATCTTAAAAAATATATAGGGGAGATTGGGGTAATAAGGAATTGGGGTAATTGGGAACAAGCCCTATAATTAAGAAATTTGAAGATGTAAATTTTTATGAAAAATTGTTTGGTAAGGAACATACCTTCTTCTTTGATAATGTAATCAATTCTACTGAAAACAATAACTTTTGATTGGTGTTTTTAGGACTCTTGTAAGGTACTGCAAAAAAAAGTGTAAAATGTTTCTAACATTGTTTTAAAAATCAAATTTTCCTTTCTTATAAGAATTAATTGTAGTAAAGACTGTATGCTTATTTTACTGCTTACATATGAGAGTGCCTTATTTTGATTTTTGTAATTTTTTATCTCTTTCCTCTCCTAAAAGTAGGGGGTAATTCCTATTTGCCCCAAAAATTTAATTTTTGGGGTAAAAGGGAACACCCATGAGGGGTAAATAGGAATACTAGGGGAAAATAGGAATGAGTCATATAGTGTAATGCTATATCATAGGGGTAAATGGGAACAAACATGTCTCGTCATGCAGGTAGGGTAATAAGAATCCACAATCATCAACCACTGGAAATTGAAGTAAAATTCCTAGAGCGTAGAGGTAATATCTTTGCTTGGCCCTTGAGGGATGACTTTGACATCATTCAAGAGGCAAATCTTTTCCTAGGCCCAATTAAGCTCATTGGGGTCACTAAATTTAATTTAGAACCAGATCCAAAAATAATTCAATCATTTTGGGAAAAGTTTAAAACACAACAAGTAGGCCCTGATGAAAATCTGGGTTAATAAATTAAATGTGAGGGAAGTGTTCCTTATTGCCCCCACTTAAAAAGTGTATATTTTTCCTATTAAACAGTAATTCATGCATAACAATTTCTATACGTATTTGTAATTTTTCATGATACAAATACTTTTTTTAAATATTAACATCATGCTATGAGAAGCTTTGTGTAGTTTTAAGACAAAAATTACAGTTTAAAAAAAAACTGTAATGTCATGTTTCTAGCTATTAAAAAAATACTACAATTTGCATCTGTTCTAACTTTGTCAATAAGCAAGATATCAAGATGAATTCTTTTGCTACTTAATTATACTACAAATACCTATGTTCCTATTTGCCCCATGTATTTTTAATGCACCTACCTTGCTTCTTATAATGCTTGTTCCTTATTGCCCCAAAATGTTGGGGTAATAAGGAACAATATGCGCGTGTAGAAAAAAATCATTGCATCTAAAATAACACATGAATGCAAAATATTTAATTTTATTAAGAAAGCCAATGTTTCAATGTATCTGATACCACTAAAACATTTATAACATGTTTTTCTAGTTATATGTAAATTGAGATCATAGGTCAACTTACACAAATTTGTTCCTAATTACCC
Source organism: Sweltsa coloradensis (assembly GCA_024449915.1). NCBI lineage: Eukaryota > Metazoa > Arthropoda > Insecta > Plecoptera > Chloroperlidae > Sweltsa > Sweltsa coloradensis. Next base: position 178,105 of record JAMZAV010001407.1, read on the forward strand.
CAATCTCCCCTATAGGCCCCTATATTTTAACATTATTCAACGAACGACAACCAAAAAAAATTAATGCTATATGAACGCTATTTTTGAAATAATTAATGCTATTTTTTTAATGCTATAAAACACCAACTCTACTTATAACCTATCCTACACAGGTAGGCCTATAGTCACACAAAAAATAACCAGTGGTGTTCAAGTCCCAAAAGTAAAATATAAAAATTTACAGTCACATATTTATCACAGTCTAGCATTTTTTATTCTAAGTTTAAAAACAAAATAAAATAATGAAGCAAATCGTTTAAGATCTACTACCAAAGATTAGGCCTACCTACCTAGATTGATCATTAGCACATAGCAGGACCATCCCATCACTAATAGTCATAAAAGTATGGAATCCTGTATCAATAAAATACACAGGCTTATTTTAACAAACTGACACACACTTGTCAACAAAATATTAGAAGATAAAAAGGTTAGAAAAATCCAATATCATTTAACAACCAACAAAAAACCATACTATAAAAAAATCATCAGGCTTATCCCACCTGTATTATGAGTGGTTGATCATCACACTACCACCCGGGCATAGCCCGGGGGCCCAAGATATTTCCATCAATGTTCGATTCAAAGTGTTTCGCCATGTGCAAATTAAAAATCAAATCAGCATCGAGAATTCGTTTCTGAAATTATATATTACCTATGAATAACTATCTTAGTAGCACAATGGGACAAGAATGTTTGCAAGGTTTCATTGTTCTAATGAGTTAAACAGGATGAAGCTCAATGCCTCAGAAAAGGTGAAAACAATGTATTCAACCGGTTTGAGGAAAATAAAGCTATACGTAATACAACTTTGGTGACATAACCCCAACGCTTTATAGGGCATAATGTTGGGACCCAAAATGTTTCTTTCTACCTTAACATTTTGAAATTTGTGATTTTTTAAAAGAATTTCAGATTTAATTCTTATTTTTTCCCTTGATCTTTTAGGAAAAAAATGCTGATTTTGAATTCTAAATTGGTATCAAAGTTGAAAAAAAAATATAAATTGAGTCTATTTTCAAAAATGTTTTTTTTTGCAATTTTTTATTTAAAAAAAAAATTTGCATGTTCAAATTGAATTTTAGCCTAGGTACTACTATTCAACAAAATATCCAGGTCATCCCGGAAATTTGTGTATTTTTGTGTTTTTATACACAATTCAATTTTTGATCAATTAGGCCTACAAAAATCGTTGTAATCATTAGAATTTAGTAAGGAAAAATGCTACCAAATCAGAACAAAACAAATCAGCTTTTTGACCGGGAGTTATAGTTCGTCCGTTTACAGTACACAAATTTCGAAAGATTCGACGACGCAGCGGGAACTTGTAAGCCACTTGTTATAATCAATTGCAAGGGTTGTAAATTGAAATTCCATCTTCGATGACCGTCGTCAATGTTGCCCGACTGTAGTTTCATTGTGCGCCTCTTTGACAAACCAATGAAGCGCAATAATGGAAACCAAACTAAGTGGCTTGGCGACGGGTTTGCGATTCATCATAAAAGACATGTCAATCACTGGGGATCTCCGAGACTATTTCCCGCTGAATCAGAGAAAGATGATCTTGTCAAGAGGTGTGAACAAATTAAGTCTTTTGTCCCTTTGAGGAAAACAAAATTCGTATACTGTAAATGGACGAACTATAAGTATGGAAAACTGGCAGATTTAATTGTGTAGATTTTGAAAGGTGGTGGTAAATGTGAAAACCACTGCTCTATAAAGGGAAACCATTTTTTAGTTTAACACATTATAATGAATGGAAAGGATAAGGGCCTCAGTGGTGTCATGGGGTATACGTGAGTAGGCCCTATACCCAGAAAGAAATATACCGTATAGGCCTACCCCTAGGTATATGGAGAAAAATAAACAGGGCATATGTTATGTAAGGTGTACAAATGAGGAAATCCAAATATGTCAAGTCGGAGAATATAATATAATTTTGAAATCACAACAATCGTCACATCACCATCACAAATGTTATAAAAGAACATGTCTAAAAATCGTTAAAATACTCAAAACACACTTTAGGAATCGACAAAATTTGCGGGGTTGCGCGCCCCGGACCCGCATAGGCTAGGGGGCCTCCCCCCCAGACCGCCCATTGTACTAAATCATGTAGGCCTATACTTTAACTAGGTTGCATTTAATTACAAATAATTTTTTGATGATACCACTGGGGGCCCACATATTGTTTTGTCCGGGGCCCTCTGATTTGAAATGATGCCACTGCCCTCACTGCACACTCACCAGTACACGGTGGGCAGCACAGCCAGCGCGGTAACTTACCGCTGGCGTCAAGCCAAATTTGGGCCAAAAGAGGCAGGCCACCGGGCGACGGGCCTGTCCACCCCTGAGGACATTAAATTTAAAGCAGACCCCACCCTCTCGGCGCCGACGCCATCGACGAGTGAACAATGACTAACTAGAGATAGGTTGGCCTACTTTGTATAGGAAACACCGACCCAATAAGTTTGACTAAAATTCATCCGCAAGCAGCGCTCGAATCAACAAGACTAAATCCCCAAGCCCCAATCGTATGTGCCACCGCTGACAGCTCTTTATTTACATAAGAGAATAGGATTAATCGTTTAACACTAAGCTAACTTTGTTATGGATAGAAAACGACATAAACCTTCCGGATAGAAAATGTTTTTTAAAAAAAGTTCTGGCAGAAAAAGACCATAGGCCGATGATCAAAAGTACAATTTCAAAATTTTGAACGTTAGTTAGTGGTCGGGGGGGGAGGGGAGCGGCTGCCACATTGCAGTTTCGCTTTGTCACCGACTCGGAGAACATTCCGTTTTATAACTGATAGTTATATAGCCCTACCAATACTCTGTATTGGGGCATGAATTATCACTTACGGGTAGTGGATGTTTTATAAGGGAAATTAAAAATTGAAAAAAATAGTTAAGCCTATGTTTAAATTTATTGATATCTTCTACCAGTACATAAAAGGCCTGATGTGGGATAGGGAAATGCCCATACAGTGCAAGATGACACTATACAAGACCTACTTCATACCGATCCTCACATATGCGGCAGAAACCTGGACTGTGGGTGATGGAGATGAAAGCCAAATACAGGCGGCGGAGATGAGATTTCTGAGGAGCACAGTGGGCAAGACAAGAAGAGATGGAGTTAGAAATATGAACATCAGAGAGATGCTTGGGGTGGAGAAGTTAGGTGACAGGATGGGAAGGGCATGGCTGAGATGGTTTGGGCGTATAAAACGAATGAAGGAAGAGAGGATGCTCAGGAGAATGTATGAGAAAAGGATCGAAGGAAGAAGAAGACAGGGGAGACCAAGAAGAGATGGAAGGAGACCATAGCAAGTTCAACATCACTCTTGATGGCAAACAGATTAAACAGACAGATGAGATGAAGTACCTCGGCGTGACCTTCGACAAAACAATGACCAGCAAGATCCACTTTGAAAAGGCAGCAGAAAAGGGTCAAAAACGACTGTGACTCCTTCAAAGGGTAGCCGGTGTGTCCTGGGGCACAAAACTAGACACTCTGGCGCTGACGTACAAAACGTACATCAGACCAGCCATTGAGTATGGCACCGAAGTCTTCCCCAACGCACGCCAGCCATGTCAACAGAGTCCAAAATCGAGCCCTTCGCCTGATCACGGGAGCAGTGAAAACCACCCCAATTATCGCCATGGAGTGGTTCAGCCAAATTGAGCATCTACAGCTAAGAAGAGAGCAGCACGCTGTCCAACTGTACGAAAAACTGGTGCGCCTAAACCCCGACATGGCTCAACTACCCAACCTCAAAAGTCAAGGCGCACACTAACTTTGCTGAAACAGTCCACCAACTGAAGAGTAAAAACTGTCCTATCCTCCGAGAAGCACCACATGCACCACTTGACGTACCACTTCCAGAGCTTCTGCCGGACAAGTCCAATCAGCTCGCACCGGGGACAAAAATTGACGGCATCGAGAAGAAAGATGACCATGACCACAAAGAACTGAAAAAGCTTGCCGAGGAGCACCTGAAGAAGCACTTTCCTTTTCAAGAGTGGGTGCACATCTTCACGGACGGCTCCTACGACTCGGTTACAAACAGAACAGGCTACGGCATCCACTTCATCTTCTTCGAAGAAGCCACTCCAATGGGAGCCGGTGAAACATAGTTCGATGCTGAGGTCGCAGCCATCGCCAGGATGGCCGAAAAAATCGCCGAGACCCCCCCCTTCCCCCTCAACAAGACAAAATTTGTCATCCTAAGCGACAGTGTCGCGGCCATCCAATTTGTCTCCCAAGCAGCCAACCTCCATCCGAAATCGCTGCTTTTCAAAAACTCCCTTGCCAGCCTCCGTCAGCAAAACAAACTATTAGAGGCTCAATGGATCCCCAGCCACTGCAAAATCATGGGGAATGAAAAGGCAGACTTCTTTGCCAAAAGTGCCACAAAAGCACGGCAACCACGAGCCTCTCTCCTTCAAAAATGTCAAAACTAAGATCAAATCAACCACAAAAAAGATCTTCAGGAACACCACAGACTTCAAGACTAAAGAACTGGTGGACCGAGATCAAGAAAGGGCCAGACAAAGACTGGTCGAGAAAGACGGCCACCGCCCATTTCCTGCTTGCAACCGGTCACGACGCCTTGCAACACCACCTGCACCGCTTTAACATTACCAACGAACCGGCCACCTGTAAACTTTGTAATTTAGAAGACCAAGACAGAGCGCATCTCTTTAGATGCGCCGCCCTCAAGAGTGACATTGACTCCCTGCCCGATGAACTGAGCAGGATAGAAAAGAAGGCAGTGTTATATTGGATAGCGAGACAGAAGAATGGCTAAAGGGGCCACCTTCGCACAAGAAAAAAAGAGAGACATCTACATACTAGAGGAGAGAGCTGAGAGCATCTCGCAGAGACACAATTGTGGGAGGATAGAAAGAAGTGGAAGAATTTGTTTGTGAAACCCAAGCTGACCCTGCCAGAAGTAGGAATGATGATGATGATATCGCATCTTCAAATATGTGATTTTCAACAAGCTACGGATAAATAATTTAAAACGCATAGACCTAGGCCTAGATTCGCTTTAAAAAATGACCTTGATGATTTATTTTTTTGGGGGCATTATTCGTCCCTACCCCCCATTATATTATGAGCGTCATTTTTATTTTCCGCTTAGGCCTACACTAGATTTCACCCTAAAACCGGGCCTGATTTCCACCTTCACTGTGTTTCTTTGTATTGTATTGTATTGTTTGTTCAAGTTTAGAGCTCTTTGCTCGGTTACAGAATATCGAGTTCACAGTTCAGTATTTATTTTTTATTTTTTATTTTTTTTCAGTATTATTATTATTATTATACTCCCAACAGTAGACTACCCAAACTTACTTTAACAAATTACTGCAAAGTTACTTAGATTAGTTATTAAAAATTTAATACGAAGGTACCTACGTAGATGTTTATAACCTATTATTACAAATAGTTCTCTGTTTGAATTCGGCAACGTTTGTTGGTAGAGGGTTGAATACACTTTTATCTAGCTCGTTCCAACTTTTAATTGTCGACCCCACAAATGAGTGTTTCCCAACATCCGTGTTATACCTATGTAAAAATAATTTTTGACCGTGATCGTGTCTCCCTTTATGAGCTGCATCTTTAAGTCTATCATTAATGTCTGCCCAGGCCGGTTCTCCTGCTAATGATTTAAATATGCCACATAATTTTGATATTTCCCTTTTTTCCTGCAGTGAGACCCATCCTAATTCTAAAATCATTTCTGAGGGGCTGTGTCATGGACCAAATTTTCCTAGCACCTTCCACCCTTCTTTGGATCATTTCTAGATTTTGAATATGCGATTTTGTATGTGGGTCCCATACCAAACAGGCATATTCCAATGCTGGTCTCACTATCTCTAAATATGCTTTTTCTTTTACTGCTGAACTACTTCCTCTAAGATTTCTCATTATAAAGTTAAGGCTTTTGTTTCCATTTGTAATTACGCTATGTATTTATGTGATTGCTCCAGTTAAGTTTTGCATTTAAATGAAATCCCAGATATTTGCAGATGTCCACACTTTTGGGAGAGATATTACCACCAACTCAACCCACTCCTCAAGGTAGTTGAAGAAGCAAACATAACTTTTTACGCAGAAATTTCAATTAAAAAACTTCTGCGCGTATTTTCTTGGCAATTTTGAACACAATTGAAGGACTTGCGCTCTTTTTTAAATAAATTCAGTAACTTTAGTATACTGACACCTCTTTATTTGAACGTGTATTAGATTAGAGCCATTTACTGACTGCTACTAGTTTTTCAGTTGTAGCCATCCATACGGTCTACTTCCCAAATTTAACACAGGCGGAGCCTCGGAGGTAGCGAATAAAACACCTGGCGACAAGGGCTGGAACTAGAACCAAGAACCAGACAGTGTTGCCAGCCGTAGGATAATTATCATCTGCACTGACTACAACAACAAAATAGTACTGGCACTGGAAGCGCAGAGTGGACTCATTCTGAAGTAACAGTGGGGGGGGATTCCCCCTTCCCCTCTCCATTCCTACGTGTCTGGCAAACTCCATAGCTAGGCCTGTAGATAGAATTTAGGGTTGTCACTTCTCATATTTCCCAGGAAATGTTGTTTTCCCCAATCAATTCCTGTTTGCTGTATCAATGTAGCTAGGGCATAGGGCCTAGGCCTAAATTCATGTTTTCCCGTATTTTCACAATTTGGGCCAAAAATACAAAGTTTCGTAAACTTGCAAGCAGGAGTTTGTTATTTTGTATTTATAAATAAAACAGTTGCATGGCTTTTGGTATCAGTGTTAAAAACAGACATCTTTGGAAATGATTAAATTAGGCGAGGTAGGCCTAGTAGGTAGGCCTAGTTTATGAACCCTGTTATTATTTGTTTTAAAAAGGCCATTATATGATTGAACAATTATTTAGAAAGCTCTCGACCCTGGGCAGTGACCGCAATGCTGACGGTAGCACATTTCCCTTTTTTTAAACGTACACCTATAACCTCTATTACGGCCAGTAGGCCTAGTGAACTGAAAATTCACTTTCTAAATCGGCTAATTAATTGAAGGGGGCCAAAATGACAACAAAATATTTTGAGGGGGCTTGGAAATTTATTGATAGTAGACCCTACCTATTTCCTCCGGAGCCACACGTAGCATGGCTCCATAGTTTGCTAACTTAAAACACCTCATAGAGATCTACTCTGATAAGAGAAGATAATTAATACCTAGTATTATATATATATATAGAGTATACATTACTCACAGGCCTTTTGTACAACTAGGACACTGAGTTCTAGATGCATTTTTCACACTAGACAAACCTGTTGGGTACCTACAAACAAACATTGTGTAGAAACTTTTAGTACCGGTAATGAATACCTAATGGTCCACAGCACAGCAAAACAAAACAAATAGATACCATCCTCAAGATTCAAACATGCAGTGTCTTATATTCCATTTAGGTACCTACAACTAATTATACTAACCTAGGATTAGCTTTTTGATCATAGTGCATATTTCGGAGTTAATTAACAGTGTAGAGCAGGGATGATTTAAGAACAAGGGTCTGGTTGGCATTGGGCTGTAGGCTATACAGGGCCAGCATTTTTGTTTTTTCACTTGCGTGGGCAGCGGAGGCAAAACAATTTTCAAACATTTTTATCCTCGGCTATGAAGTAGGTTTATTATTTGGTACGTTTCTGAACATTTCTACATAATACCGTATTAGTCTTGTTTCATGTTTTGGTTTTCGTTTTTTTGTTAGGTATTTTTCAATTTTCAGCAAAACGTAAAAACTTTTGTAAATATTGGCTTAAATAAATTGTAATTGTGTTGAACTGGGTAGACAAGGACAGCAAATTTGTGGTTTGATTTTATGATTTGCTTTTGGGCACTGTAGAAAAGAGAGGGGTAACCAAATACATGCTCACGTTCAGATCAGAACATTTTAGACATCTTCTTGTGAAACTCAAACTTATAATTTACTAGCATCGTTTTAATAGGTTACTATTATGTGATAGGTAAAGGAAAGAATGGTGAATAATGTAATTTGAACGATATTTGTTAAATACTTAAGTAGGCCTATCTCATTCAATTGACACGAGCATTTTAAAAAAGCTTAATGATATTCTTGGGGAGTATTTTCTTCCAATGCACCGAACTCGGTTTCCGTTCCGCATTATAACACAAAGCATGTGTTGATGACTGATGATCAATCTGGTAAAAGAAAATGTTTATCACAAACTCCTTATATTAAGTTATTTGTTATTTATATTAGAAATATATTATATCTGGTAGCCTAAAATTAAGTGGGCCTAAGTATTTAAGAGCGTTCACTACCTGCGTTTTAGGCACTTTGCTGTTTGCTTCGCTGAATGACACCACAGTTGTTAGAAATTTTGAACATATCTCACGAAAGTGGAAATAAAGGTTTCTATAGTAACACATTCCTAACATTTGTTTTGAAATAATCTATAAAAAATAAATTAGATTTCACGAATTTTAATTTTGTTCAAAAGTCCAAAATGGACTATATTCGTGAATTTTTTCTGGCTGATCAAGACAAATTTTTGAAAATATAGGATTGTAAGAACGTCCATGTATGCTTTATTGACAAGTTTGCAAAATTGTATATACGTAGGATGATTCTTGGCCGAGCAAACCGCTATTTACTAACTGCCAAAAGGGTGGTGAACCCTCTTAATTAATAGGAGAGGATTAGAACAAATGGTGATACTTAAGAACACATTCTATTTTAGCAAGCTCTTTGTGCGCCAAGCCGGAATTCATTTTTAACAAGTCGTCGGCCAGACACATTGCACTTGTATGACTTCTACAGCTATTGGCGAACTGCAGCCGGAAACTTCACAACCATCCCACAGTTCTTCAAAGACAATGGCTTTCATACAATGTCGATTGGAAAGATTTTCCATCCAGGTAAAACTGTGTAAGACTTAACACTAACACTTAAGTTTTTTTATACTGTCGGAGCCAAAATTCAATGAAATTAAAATTATTTTCAGTCATTGCTGTCAAATGTCATTGTTGTACTCAACCCAAACATTAACTGATACTAAATAAGTTTGCTTTCAAACAACACAATAGAATTACTATGAATGAGCATTGAATGCCTCGATATCAAATATAGGTAGGCCTATCGGTTATCAAAGGGCAATTATTGTTTGGGTATCCATCGATCAATTATACTATTGAAAAAAATATTTTAATCAATTAAATTAACTTTGTATTTTTCATACCTCATTTATTTGATACCGCATCAATATTGCGGTAAATGTTTGTTAATTTTGATAAAGAAACTATCCTATCATGTTGGACAAATTGCAAGCTTGTAGTTTTATTTGCATAGTAGAGCTAGGCTTCAAACATTTTCGAGGACCAGAGAAGGGCAGTGGCAGCAGCAACAGCAATGTGTGCAGCACGCACTGCATTCCAGGGTGGCAAATCACTCGCTAGCAAGCATAGGCGCTAGCACTATCCCCATTCTTCCTCCAATACTTGGATCTCTCAATTGGAATACTCTTCTCTTAGTTTCCATCAGCTTATTTTCAGTGTGTGTTTTCAGTGTTCTATTTGGACAGATTTGGATATCTGCTAGGGCCTACTAACAGAACATACCTATACCTATGGTGCCCATCTAGTCCCACACTTGGTTGACATCCTTCAACATCCTTTTGATTTTCTTTACTTGCCACCACATAATATATTTGTGTTTTATGTTCCCCATTCCAACTGTCCTATCTACCTGCCATCCGTAGTGGCACATACGATTAGAACGCTGATTCGAAGCATATGGCATATGGCGTGGGTTCAAATCCCGCATAAGGCATGTTTTCTGTATTGCCCTTCATCGTCATATTATATATAACCACTCATCGTCTTGAATAGTCTTAGTGCATTAATAGAGACGTTAAGCGACAAAAATCATCCACTTGTACCTTGGTGCTACCTTGTGACCTTATGACCTTATATGGGGAATAGGCCTACATGGTTTCAGAAAAGAATTGCCATTAGCCTTATGGCTATCCTTTTCTGGAACCATGTATATTCCCCATTACAAGGCCACTTCTTTAACCCTCTACTTCTGCACTCATATTTTCATCATATCCAGACCATTCATCATTAACTTGAGCATTGAAGGCTCTTAACAGGAACCAGATTACATCTCTCCTCCCAATCAACTCTTCCAGCTGTTCTTCAAACCTCCTGTGCTTCCTGGTCACACTTTACTTGCGGGGCATAGAGACCTGTTGACGTACCTCCCATTCCTCAATGTTTCACTTTTCATCCTTATCTTTATTATCCGGTCTCCTTCTTCTTGTGCTTCTATCACTTCATTCTTCCAAGTTTGGGTTACTATGATTCCCACCCTATTTCTTCTTGCTTCTTAATTTCAACTTCACATACATACATTCATTTACCTGTAGGCCCCTACCTCCGATTCCTCTCAATACGGTACTTCCATTCACTTCATCTTTTTTACTATCTATTTAAAACTGTTCTTGGTTTATCAATAATATTGCAATTAGTGAATTAGGGCCTAATCCTGTTAGTCAAAACATTTGTTAATACTATATGGTTTGCATGGGATCAAAGAATGATACCAAACAACCTCATGGTGATACCTTCCCTTTAGAGAAAAAATACCAGTTATTCATACCTCATGACATTGAAATAAAAATATAAAAAATGTATTGTACATTAGTGCGCGTCCACAATTTTCCCCCCTAGGCCTTTGGTGTCTGCAGCAAACTTAAAATAATACATACATGTAACATAGCCTACCTATAAGTTACCATGGAGAACTATATTACAAATTACAATGATATTACCTTTAGTCAATATGAATTAATTACATTAAATTTCAACTTGGAACAAGTGAAGAAAGCAAATAGTTGGGTCCTATATTTAAAAAAACATAAAATAAAGGGGGGAAATGGTATTAGGCCTGCAACTGGTTTAACAGATGAGCTAGTAATAAGTGCATTGTGATGGTCCGTTCGTATTTTTAGGAACAACTCAGGCCTACATGAGTAGTTTGTGTTTTTAACATAATGTTTAGTTTTAATTTGAATTCCAAATTTATTTTACAGTTTGGGTGATATTTTGTGTCTAGGGGCAACAGCATTGTCTGCAGCAACCAATTTTAGGTTTATTATTGGATGAGCATAGCGAGCGAAGCAAAGATTCCATTTCACTACACTGGAGAAAAAAATCCGGAATGTTTTTTTTTCTTTTTTTTTATGTATTTTTGTGTGTCTGTTAGCACGATTCCGGCTAAACCGATACTCCAATTGCGATGAAATTTTGTGGAGGCCTTCGAAATCTCTGAACTTAGAACTGCCACGTTTTTAAGCGCAATCGAAAAATTATTTCTCATGAAAATCGCAATTTTATGATTTTTTTCAATTTCAAAAAATTTCTTCGAGTTATAACACCTACATGCTTTATTTGATTGTGATGATTTTTTCACAGAACCTATATTTTATAAATTAATATATTCTTGTGAAATTTGAGCTTAATCGAAAAATTATTTCTTGTGAAAATCACAATTTTACGCTTTTTTCGTATTTAAAAAATTACGCTCATCCAACAATGCGCCTGAAAAAGCGTTTGCGAAGCTTCCTAGTTATGTAACATTCACACCCTCTAGCTGCCCAACTAGGATATGAGTTACTCAATTAAATTGAAATTAACATAGATTTTATTTTTAACTAGCTCAAGAGAACACGAGAATTTAAAATTGACGCCAAATAAATAAACAAAATTAAAAAGGACACAACTTGATAGTTAATTTTTTTAACGTAAATCCTTACACTGTCTTACCAGTCACTTACTGGAGGCTGAGTGTACCCCTCTGTACTCAGGGACTGCCCGTTGCTGCCCTCGCAGACGATCAGCTGCTGCTATATTACCTTAGTTCTAAGTGACAAGGAGATTTAATAGGATTCTATCTATGATTATGAAATTGAGATGTAGTGGGTCCCATTGAGTTCTCTATTGACAGTTGATGAGAATATCCTACCTATTTTGAGCTCAAAGTATCGATATATAAGCTAAACAGTTGGGTATTTTGAAGTTATATAAATGAAATAAAATGAAAAAGATGCATGTATTTAACCAAAAATTAAATATGCCAGAGGCAAGTTACACATTTGTCTGCTGAATCTGAAGTTAATCCTTGATGCAATGTTTGCGATTTGTATATGATGATCGTCGATGATGATGAAGACTCCCATGGGGTGAAAAAGTCGTAGTTTTAATGTCCATTTTTCCCAGATCCGTTCTGACGGTGTAGAAACTCCTCTTCAAGCACGTCGTGTGTCGACCCGTCCTCGCGGTTACTGGGCGCTACACAGCCGCGAGAGACTCCACACCCTCTCCGGTAACTCGAGTGGATTCTGTAGTGTCCGATTCCCGACGCCAAGGTTTCCGGAAGACTCTGATCTCTGTCAATCCCGATCACGTCTTGATAAATCACGTTTCACTAGCGAACATTGGCTAACAAGCCTTGACACTTTATATCGGCGAGTATTACGAATCGTTCCATCACGTTATGCTTTGACATAAACACTTTTAGCTGCTGAGGCTTCGCCTAGGTTATTCACAATCTGACTCGAGGTAATTACCAACGATAAAAACTTCAAAAGTAAAACAAATAAAACAACACTTCTTTTCTCCACACACTCGAACCGTAAGGCCTACTTCGCCTTCCACTCTGTCTCGCATCCGACTAGGCACTCTCTAAAACAATGCGTCTAAGGACTGCATGCCACTTACGACAGTGAGCTGCCTCCGTAGAACAACTCTAAATGACCCCACCGGTCAACCGTCCGTCCGTACCCCCACAACACAACACCACCCCCAAACACCAACTCTCCCAAACACCAACTGGCCACAGAAACACACGGCCACCCGCACATTAGCTGTGTCACATGGTTGTTTTTCGCTCCTCCCACATATTTCTCAGTAATATCTTCTTATAGTTTATTTCGACCTAGGAAAACTCTTTCTTGCCATACCTTTACCCATGGACTTAGGTTCCTTTGGTCACTGGTATAACACAAGACAAATAATCCAAATATTCGCTGGCCTCGATTCCTCCCTCAACAAGTTCTGCAAATCAAGATTAGATCTGGCTTTTGGCATTCTTCTAAGCGTCCCAGCCGCCCTCTGTCCGCTTCAGCGACTCAGAGTGCCCATATTTCTGACGCGTCTGCCACTCATTGCCTTTATTCTATTTCGGAGAAGAGTCATTAAAAGTTGCCTGAAGCTACTTGCAACAGTTCATTGTGATGTGTGGCCAAGCTATCATCGATTAATTTTTACTTAAAATCATGAATATCCTGGACATTATCTTTCTACACTTATTACTCCCATTACTTTACAATTTTGATTACTAATTTACAAATCTCTACTTCCATTAGCATTAGTTATCGTGAAATTATTCTAATTATTTAATATGCAAATATAAATATTCTAAGGTTGACATGAGGGTGCACATATGGAACATTTCAATTATATTATATATTTCAAAGGTGAGAATTGTTAAAGGAATCACAACCCTAGGATTTCCCTGGAATGTAAACAACCTAATTTTTTTTAAATGAATTATGCAGAAAACTAGAAGTCGCTACCTAGTAACAGTAAGTAACGACACACGATTTAATAACAATAACAATAGTGGATATGCGCGTGGCCACTAATCGAGACGTTAACATTGCGCACTCTTTACGTCCTTGGAGATGGCCAAATATTTGACAAGTGCGGTAAAGAACTATCTCTGTAGCCTAGCCGAAGATATAGTGTTTAGACAAAAACAAAAAGTACCATCGTGTTCCGTGGTCTATCTTCTACTAGCATTATGTAAAACTAAACATTTTTGTTGGTAAAAATTAGTTTTGATTAATATTTAAATGTACTGCACAACACGGATTTGTAGTGTATATTTGTTGACCTCAAAACCAAACAAGATTGACAAAATGTCACAATTTTTTAACACCGGCATATAGCCCTATGCATGCAGAAAAATTAAAAAAATACTTTATGGCATATGTAGTTTGTTTGAAATGTGCTAGTATGTATGAGATACATTGATGCGTGTTTGCGCTGTGGTTCAGCCGGACAAATCCAGCGACCGCCTACAGAAATGTGTAACGCACACAATGCACTTTTCAGAAAACATGCAACTCTCTTTGAGCTACGCGTACGGGATCTGCCACGAGCTAAAACGTTCTACACACGGCTGAGCAAAAGATGTTTTCTCGATTGGTAGTATTATTTCCTATGCACACCAGACGCACTTAGCTCTTCACGGGGTTCGGTGCGGACTCGCTAGAATGGTACTGGTACGTAAGATATTAAATAAAAACTTGAACCTTTGCCTCGATTTCCATGTAGTATTTTTTGTATTTTTCTACATGCATAGGGCTATATGCTGGTGTTAAAATACTGTCACTTTTTTCAATGTTATTTGGTTTGGAGGTCATCAAATATACACTATAAATCCGTGTTTTGCAGTACATTTAAATACTAATCAAAATCTATTTGATTTTTCAACAAGAATATTTACTTTGACATCATGCTTGTAGAAGAAAGACCACGGAACACGATGGTACTTTTTGTTTTTGTCTAAACACCATATATTCGGCTACTGAGATAGTTCTTTAGCGCGCTTTTCAAATATTTGGCCGTCTGCAAGGACATGTTTAGGTCACGATTAGTGGCTGCGTGCCCATCCACTTTTATTATTGTTTTTAAATCTAGTGTCGTTACTTACTGTTACTAGGTAGCAACTTTAAGTTTTCTGCATAATTCATGAAAAACATTTAGGTTGTTTACATTCCCAGGAAATCTTAGGGTTGTGATGTCCTTTAACCCGAGAGTAGTCGCGCCCCTGTTTGTAACGTTAGTAGTCGCGCCCGGTCCTTTAGACCACATTATTTATTATGGGCTAATAACGTTAGGATGACGTTTTGATTACCAATATAAGATAATTTATCATATATGTGACAGCATACATGGTTATATTAATCAATTATCAATCAATAATCAATAAATAATCAATAAATAATTAATCAAACACAGAATGTTGCAAACCTACAAAAAGGTATAAAAATATGTTTTGAAACACCCTGTAGTTCGAATTATTAGTAAACCAAGACAGTAATATTATGCCAACACTGTATGTTGAAGAATAATCAACCTACAATAACAAAATACATGTTTCATAATAGTGATTGAGTATGCATATTTTTGCCTCCCTTAGTAGTCGCGCAGCGGTCGAAAAGACCAAGCAACCGAACAGGACCTCTTATCTTAGTTGAAGTTCTGCAGAACACTGAATCGCGTATTGCACACTGGCTTCAGAAATCTATTTTGGGAAGGTAGGCGGAACTAGACAAACCATGCATGCGCGCTGTACAAATACCAACCGTTGAAAAAAAAAGTCGGTCTAAAAGACCACACGCGACTACTCTCGGGTTAAGAACATCTAATGAAAGTTGTAGAGGCTTGTTCCTTGGGTTGTTCAATTGGAAACTAGGAAAGTATAAAATGTTCAACATATTTTAAACCTTGTAGGTCCACTGTTATAACGCTAAATGAGCAGTCTGTAAGTGGATGGTTGTTATATATTTGTAACTGTTGTAGGCCTAATTGCTACAGATTTTACAATATATGTGAAGAAGCTAAAAATACATAGGCCTATGTAAATGATTGACAGATGGTACACACATGACAATCATCTAGAAAACATTAAAATAAGATATCAGGTACCAATAGTAGTTTTGCAGTATAGGTGAGATTACAATGAAATAACAGTTGGCCATATCTTGATCATAGGAATTTCATCAAATGGAAGTGATGACCAACCATTCAGCTGGTCTGAAGAACCATTCCATCCACCAACAGAGGATTTTAAAGAAGCGCACGTGTGCCCCAACCAAGAGCAAGGGGATGTGGGTAGAAATCTCGTCTGTCCAGTGGTTGTCAAGTTTCAACCTGGCCAATCTTTACCAGACCTCCAGTCTTTGGAGAAAGCCAAACAATTCTTGAGACGCCCAACGGAAATGGAGAAACCATTCTTCCTAGCTGTTGGCTTCCACAAGCCACATATTCCACTAAAGTTTCCTCAAGAGTATCTGGCCTTTCATCCATTGGACAAGGTTTGTGACTGTGCTGAAAGACCATGAGCTGACAGCAAAATATGTTCTAAGCTTTTGATGAGTGTGGCGAGCGAAGTGAAGATTCCATTCCACTACACCAAAGAAAAAAAATCCGGAATGTTTTTCTTTTTTTTTCTTTCTTTTTTTTCTGTTTGTATTTTTGTGTGTTTGTTAACACAATTTCGACTAAACCGATACTCCAATTGCGATGAAATTTTCTAGAGGCCTTCGAAATCTCTGAACTTAGAACTGCCACGTTTTTTAGTGCAATCGAAAAATTATTTCTCATTAAAATCGCAATTTTACGATTTTTTTCACCTACATGATTTATCTGATTGTAATGATCTTTTCTCTGAACCTTAATTTTTAGAATTAATATATTCATGTGAAATTTGAGCGCAATCGAAAAATTATTTCTCATGAAAATCGCAATTTAAGTTTTTTTCCGTTTAAAAAAAAAGACAACACCTACATGCTTTATCCGATTGTAATGATTTTTTCACAGAACAACAGAAAATCTGCATAACACATGGCAGCTCAATGCACCAATTATGCTCATCCAACAACGCACTTGAAAAAGCGTTTCCGAAGCTTCTTAGTTATTATATTAAGTGCCAAATAGTGTTAGTATATATTTTTTTTTCCTGTGAGAGAGGGGCTTCTTCAGCCATTCTTCTTTCTTGCTATCCAGTATAAAATGGCTTCTTTCTCTGTCCTGCTCATATTATTGGGCAGGGAGTCAATGTCATTCTGAAGTGCGGCACACCTAAAAAGATGTGCTCTGTGCAATTACTAATCAGTTGTAAAGTTTAAAGCAGTTGTAAATAAATTCATAAAATCCATTAACAGGGCTCGGATGTCAAAAGTAATTTTCCAATGAAGGGTGCAGCTGCAGAAGTTTTAAAATATCTAGCCGTAGTCCTACTTATTATAATTTCAATAAACCCTCATGCTTTTCTTATATAAAGATCTATCTCTTCCGTTTATTTGCAGTTATGTGTAGAACTGTGGAGCATTCCATATTGTATCTACTTTTTTCTATAGGCCTACAAATAAAATGCTATGCTGCACAGCCTACTAATTGTATTCAAGTGGCAGTGAACTTTGATTCTATTTGTTTGGTCATTTTCTTACATTTTCCTTGCAAACAAAATTTACATTTGTTATCCTTTAGCAAGTCCAAATGATATGGACTTACACGAACACATAGTATGCTCATTCCTTATAAATAGTATATAAATTTAAAATCAGTAGGCCTATGTAGCGAGATATAGTGATCTAGTGATAGTGATAATGATAGTATCTAAACATTTAAATAATTAAACAATCATCATGATGATTTATGAACGTGATAATATAATAGAAACACTTGTTTCACTGACCACGTTTACCACGCGAGCTGAGTCCAAACTGGTTTGGGTGCGGACTGAATTTTCAGTTCAGTTTAGTAACGTTCATCACATGCTGTCAGTCCGAGCTGGTATGGTACAGTCCAAACTCAGTCCGGACTGGAATGAGGCGCTGTGATTGGATGATTTAATAAGATGGCCGCTAGCATGTATTTGAGTTCGCTGCGTTTATCACGCATATTTCAGCCGCAGAGACCGAGCTAGCTTGGCTTTGTTACCGAGCTGGACTCAGTCCGGACTGAGGTTTTCAGCAGGCGATTTCAGTTCGGACTCGGGTCAGTTTGTATGTTTCAGTCCGGACTTAGCTCGCGTGGTAAATCTTTCAACTTGATATAGATGCACAGTAAGAGACAATGCCCATTCTCTCCAGGTATCACTGGCAAACGCTCGCTGGCGTCCATACGGCTTGCCAACTGTCGCTTGGAATCCGTGGAGTGATCTCCGAGAACGAGACGACATCAAGGCACTTAACTTGACATTTCCCTTTCAACCGGTACCAGGTAATCAATTCGACAAGAAATACTAAATTTAATATTGGTTTGTTTTCTGTTTTTATTATGATAGTGTTATGGCTCCTCCAACCTAGCTTTGAAATTTGGTACATTAGATATTAATATAAGATAGTACAAATACTCCACAAATGCAAATCATAGCATAATGGATAGAAAACATACTTATAGATATTAAAATATACAATATACACAAAGTAATACTTGTAACTCTTTAAACACATTTGAAATTAGCAATTTAAATGTGAAACTTTCAAAATTATTAACAATGAAAATTAATAATAAGAGATATTCTTGAAAGAAAAGAAAAGAAAAATGATATGAAAGAAGAGACTAATGGAAATAAGCTAGTGAGTAAATTATTATGTTAATATCCTAAAGCTTGAGTGATCACAGATTTAAATTTAACAATATTTTGAGAGTAGAGATCAATGTCTGTTCCTTCATGAGTTTTTAACATATTAAATTAATACTGCAATCTGTTGATGCACGAATTTTTATGAAGGTCGAGATGACTTGGAGCTGGTTGAAAAGTTGTATGAGGACGTGTATGTTTGGGAGGTGTATGAAAATTTTATTTGCCAAGAATTGAACTAGTATTTGTTAAATTATTTACAATTTTGTAAAGATAAAACATGTCAGAATAGTTCCTTCGGTTTTCTAATGTCATTAGGTTATCATCTTTACAAAGTTGTGCATAATCTACTCTATGATATCGAATGTTACATTTTATGCATTGGTGTTTTATGAAACACTGTTGGACCCTTTCTACATTTTATGAATTTTGGTGACTTGGTATGGGTTCCAAATAGAGCTAGCATAATCTAAATGAGGCCTAACAAGAGAGAGGTACAACTTTTGCATTGTGGTTTTGGAGAATTCTTTAGCAATCTGATAGGTATACTAGATCTAGGGCCTACAAGAGAGATGGAAAAAGAATAATGTCATTCTTAACTTTTAGAACTTTTAGATAGCCAAGACACCAACACACACTGAGAATTAGTTGATTGTAATATCTCCTATTCTTGTTTCAGATCATTATAGCAGACGTATTCGCCAAAGTTATTATGCCGCTGTTACATACATTGATGATTTGATTGGACAGCTACAGAGTGAATTAGATCGAACTGGCAAATCAAACAATACAATTATACTTTTGATAGGAGATCATGGTACAGCATTTTATTCAATTATCTTGAAATCTG
The DNA here is from genome assembly GCA_024449915.1 of Sweltsa coloradensis. Taxonomy (NCBI): domain Eukaryota; kingdom Metazoa; phylum Arthropoda; class Insecta; order Plecoptera; family Chloroperlidae; genus Sweltsa; species Sweltsa coloradensis. The sequence continues at coordinate 197,446 of JAMZAV010001407.1, forward strand.
GTAGGGATGTCATAGGATAGGCCTACTCGAGTATCCAGGTTACCCAATCCAGATATTAGTCGAATCTCTTTTAAGGGTTCAAAGCCGTCCTCCATGGATCATACGATTGGGACGCAGGTCCAAAGCGTATATGCAAGAGGATGTAGGTTTGTATCCCTCAGTCATACTCATAAGGCATGTTTTTTTGTAACCCTTCACCCTCATCTACCACCACTCGTCGCCTCGAATAACAATATTGCAAATAGAGACGTTAAGCAACAAAAGTCAATCAATCAATTAATCATCAAGGATTCGAATCTTTTTCAAGTGACTGTTTGATTGATAATATGATGTGACAATAGGTACCCTCATTCTTCATTAACAACCGTTGATCCTATATTCAGATGATAATAAATGGACTAAGTATATTTCTTGGGACGTGATTACTGTTGGTGAATTCTAGGATGCCACAAACGCATCCATAGAACCCAAACAGGGACAGCTGGTGTGGGAAGATAATGATGACCTTCAAATCAAATGCATTCTTTATATTAGCTATTATTAGCAGGATGAAATAGTAATATAATTTAGGCATTCAGAATTCGGGTAATTTGATTCCCAGAAGGTTTAGGACTGGCTACCATATGACATCCCTAGTTACTATTATTTTTGTTTTACTTTTTTAATGTAGTAATTTGATTGCAGGTTGGTCAATGGGAGAACACGGAGAGTGGTCCAAGTACAGTAATTACGATATTTCCGTCCGAGTACCTTTCATTCTCCACGTGCCTAACCAAACAGAGGCCGGCAGAATCTCGAAAGAACTAGTCGAGCTGGTCGACATATTTCCCACTCTGGTTGACCTGGCTCATCTACCGACATTGCCCGTCTGCCCCGAGGAATCTAACCTTGAGAGTCTGTGTACAGAGGGTGTTTCTCTAAAGCCTCTACTGGAATCTTCATCCCGGCGGTGGAAGAAGGGAGCCTTCAGCCAGTATCCTCGACCGGGCCTCTACCCCACACTCCATCCCAACAGTGACAAACCCAAGCTATCACAGATCAAGATAATGGGTTATTCGCTAAGAACACACCAACATCGTTTCACAGAATGGGTGCAATTTGATAGAAAGCTTTTCCGACCCATTTGGTCGAACCTTTTCGCTACAGAATTATATGATCATCGTTTAGACCCCGACGAGAATAATAATTTATTCGACAGAAAAGAAATGAGTGCCGTTACAAGTCGATTGCGCGAACAACTACGTGCAGGGTGGAGACACAGTTTACCGCTGCCGTTAGTTGAGCAAATCACCATCAAGAAATAGACCTGTGAAGCAATTGTGTTCTCGGAAGCTCAGTGTAGACCTTCACATCTGTAACAAGGCCTGCTGGGGGCGATGTCTGTACTATCCCCAGGAACACAATGCTTGGCGTCTCCTGAGGGATGACACGGCGTCTCGCAGCTTCGTCTGCCAGGGACTTGGTCGAAGACTCCGTACACCCGATGACATGTATCATCATACAGTTGGGATACTCACTGAGAAGGCATAGCTCTGGTATATTACAGCCGCCACAAAACCTTTTAATTGTTTAACTTTGCAGTGTTATAGTTTGTTATTGTGCTAAAGACAACCATGAGGCTTTGTTTGCCCTTCAGTTTAAGATCATGTGCTTTATTGTTGTAGTAAAGTGTTGATAATTATTCTGACGAAATGGAATCCGAAAGGATCTGGAACCGAATCCCTAATTGAAATGAAACAATAATGTGGACTGGAAGGAAGTGTAAAGGTCATCGGCATTTCCGTAGATTGGTGGATTGGTTCAATAAATAGGCCACTTTAGCTTTACTGAAGATATGCTCACTATATATATTCACTGAAGATGAAGGAAGGAGGGAAGGACAAGTTTGAGGGCGAGAGCGAAATGGTCCAACAGACCTGGGTCGTGAGTTAGTGAAGTAAAAATGTTGTCTATGAACGAACTTCTAGAGTGGGCTATACTGGTTGGCAAGATATAATCGTTGCATGCATATTATAATCACTGCAAATTACCAGGTGTGCTTTGAAGAAATTTTTACTAACCCTGATAAGGACTTGCTCAAAGGCCAATTACAAAGCTCCAAAGTCACTAAATGGAGATCTGTATGGAGTGTGTGAAGTGGGATTTGACAAGGATGGCTACAGCACCATGGGAAAAAGTAGAACGAGTGAATATGTCAATGTTTGAGTTGGTTGTTGATGTATGGCGTGACTGGATGTCCAACATTCTGAGACGTCCGCAGTGACACATACAATTAGGGCGCTGGTCTGAAGGGTATGGCTCTACGAGGACGTGGGTTCCAATGGTTGTTTTTTTGTAATCGTCCTTCATTGTTATGTATCGCCACAAATCATCTAACGTTCTGAAGTGGTGGGGAAATTATCCCCTTCCCCCACCTCCCTTTCTATGCACCTGGAAAAGAAAGATACAAGGGGCGTCAGTGATGCAAGGTGTGAAGGAATCGATACGTCCAATAAGTTTTAAACACTGTGCTATTTGGAATTCGACCATCGAGATGTGTGTAGCTGGATGAGAGAAGCTCGACATATGCCCGCAGTCCGGTCAGAGTGCAGTGAGGGAACCAGTCGGCATCAGCCTGATGATGGGAGAGGAGTCCCAAGTGTTCACCCGGAGATTTGTTTCTGTAAGTAGTGACCTTAATTCAAGGTTATTTAATTTATGTTTTAATACGTATTTATTGAATGAAATTACTCGAGGTGGGTTCTAACTTATGATTGCTATGATTTGCAATGTTAATCCAAGTGGTTAAAGGGGGAAATTTTGTAGAACTTGCAAAAGATAGTGGCAATTTCCGTTACTAAATAGTAAATACTTAAGATTAAATCGGGGTAAGAACAGTCAAAATATCCAGAGGTTGTGATTCTGGTTCATATTCTTGTTGTTATAAATTTATAAATTTAGGCCCGTCCGCCTACCATATAGGCCCTGCTCAGCAAAAGAGTGGAAATTGATAGTTGCTTGCAGGTGGAATCATGTCCAGCTTGATTAATCAGTGTTTGAAACTTGCACATGCCGGTCTCTAGTTTGCCATTGTTCGCTCGCCGATGGTGTCGGCGCCAACAGGGTTGGCTTGGTTTGTTTTAAATTTAATGTCCCCCTCTGAAAATCAGTTGTATGACTGAGTGGGTAGCCTGTAGACTCTGAATGTGAATTCATTTATTGACAGTAGCAGGTGTGGCTCCATGTGTCATCTTTAAAGAACCAGCGTGAGCATATGCCTACTTGCACTCTGGGGGTACGACCCCCCCCCCCTCCCTCCTCCCAGTGAAAGAATGAGGGTAGGCCTTCACATGTTTTTAACTGTTGTTAGCAATTTCAAGTAGTACTACAATTCTAGAACATGCAGGTGGGGTTGAAATGGCTCATGAGTCATATAACTCATTGACAATTCCAGAAATTAGTAAAAAGACAGCCCTTCTCTTGATAGCTAAAGAGTTAAACTTTTTGAAAGATTGGTACCACCGAGTGAGTGGTCAAGAGGGCTTGCCATGTGAAACAATTTGAAATCCCAAACCATTTTGGTGCAAATCTTAACGTTTTAGAGTTCAAGCTGAATGACAACAAATTCTTAATTTTCTAATCAGGAATCTCTCTTTATAAACATAAGATTATATAAGGTGCCTTTTATTTCTTCATTGGCCGTCCGCAGTGGCACATACGATTAGGGGGCTGGTCCGAAGCGAATGGCTCTACAATTATGTGAGTTCGAATCCCGCATAAGGCATGTTTTCTTTTGTAATCATCATTCATCGTCATCTAGAACCACTCATCATCTCGAATAGCCTTGGTGCATTAATATGAGACGTTATGCAACAGAAATAGTCATCATCACAAGTAATATTGTCGTGTAAGAATGCTCTTATCACTCAACACAAATTATAGGGAAAAGTTTTGAAACACCTTTTTTAAACATCTCCTTCTTAACATCAACTAATTTACTAATTCTTTGATTGTGAAATAGTTATTATTACAAGGTTGGTTTTGCGAGTTTGCATTGCATATCAGGTCTAACAGGCACACGTTGCTTATAAGGGCTAGGCCTACCCCCATTTTTTTTTTTTAACCACTTAATTTAGAGCATAATACTACATTTAAATGACAGTTTAAAAAATTCCTTGTACACTCGGCGTCAGAAGTAAATCAAGGGGTCTCGTTGTATCTACAATACCCAGCCCTTGGTTTACTGACGCCGGGTACCAGGACTTTATACAAATTTTTAATACCTTTTAATCCTGAAATTGGTGAAAATTGGCATTTTGGTGAATTTCGTAAATCGGCTTCAAACTGCTTTGTTTTTGGCCCTACACATAGATACTAGAGCATCATACCACTAAAAGAGGCAATTAAAAAATTGTGTCTTGAAACTGTGTACAATACTGTCGAAAATAGTTATATGGAAAGACCCATAGAGTTTTATACGGAGAGAGGATTATACCCTGAGGAGTTTATACGCAACGCCCCCGACCCGTGCACAATAATATATACTCAAACATGCAAAAAAAAATGTGTTCGGAAATAACACCTTCTCTTGGTAATCATTCAGCATATTTTGACCAAACCACTAGCCCAAATTACCAATTACAAAACTTAGAGGATTTACAGAAAAGGAAGCCGAGTACGTCAATTATGGCCAATATTTTTTTGGATTAAAATCCTCCAAGGTCACGGAGCATAAAGATCGTCTTACGTTATTTCTTACAGGAGATTTTGGCCAATGCTTTGTTTTCTGGTACTTTCTAAATTCATAACTAGTTAGTCTAAATGAAATATATTTTTTGAGTTTAGTGGGTGTATCCCCCTTTATGTTAGACTTTTAATCTCAGTTGAATGTTTTACAATGACAAACCACAGTCAACTGGTGTATCAAATAAAAAATACAAGCACAATGAAAGAGAAAAGTGATGGCCCCAAAGTCGGGTTCCTTTAACTTTCCCATTAATTGAATTAATTGAATTAACGTCAATTAATCACATAAATCTTAATTTTGTGTACAAAACAAATACGTCATAGTCGACTTGGGTATCAAATGAAAGCTTATTTCACGAGTAAATAATGTGTAAAAAAAATCAATAATTAATTAATCATCCAATTAATTACATTTTAGTTAAATTAAACCACTTTTGTCTTATGAATAATTATGTTTGCCTAAAACTCTACCGATTGGCCTAAGATTTTACAGCTTTAGTAACATAATGCCAATTAATACAAAAAAGTATGGCTCCAAATGAAATTCGTTCAACTCACAGATTAATAGATTAATGAAATTGAGAATTAGATAAATCTCAATTAATTATAAGAAGTTTGTAAATAAGCACAAGAACGGAGCTATATTAAATAATGAAAATAATAAACTAATCGTAAATTTTATGCTTATTTCCAAAAGCATACATTTGAAAAAATCGGGTAGGAGCTTTGGGCTCCAGGGCTATTTAAAGTGGGTAAAAGTCAAAATTACGCAAATAAGCAGTAGAAGAGTTCAAATTAAGATAAGAGTTTTTCCTTCAATGGAAAAATTGAACATTTTCTGCTCCTTCATATTAATCCCATTTTTAAATAATCAGATGATAACTTTGGGCCCCGTGGCTGTCAAAAGTGTGACAAAACCAAAATGCTACGGATGAGCAAAAGAATGGTCTAAATTGGGATAAGGAATTTTTCTATTCGAGAATTTGAGAGGTTGTTAAAAAATGCCTGCTTTTTCACATAAATATCACCCTAAACACAGCTGACTGTAACTTGGGCCTCAAGGGTGTCCAAAGTGAGGAAAAGTTTTTGATTTAGCGTTTTTTTTTTTAAATCATTAGTTGAGAATGGTGCAAAGTGAGATTGTTCAGTATTTTATACATATATTTATTTTATATATTATTCAGTAATGACAGTTACAATGCAGTATTCTGTTTGATTTATATCATGGATGTCAACAGTCACAACAAATAGCAATTTAATAAAGGTTTGTCTTGTGTCCTTGATAGCTCAATTGGTAGAGCTATGGCACGTTAAACCAGAGGTTCTGGATTCGATCCCCAGTCGGGGCATTCTTTTTTGACAATTGTTATCATTCACTATTATTATTATTATTACTTTTACTATTATTGTTGTTATTATTATTATATTTATTATTATTTTATTGGATGTATTTCATACAAACTTGGTCAAAACCGGAGCTAACATGTTGTACAGACTTACGTCAAGTACTTTCATGTGTATCTATATTACATACATTATTACTTTGTCTTAACTCTAACTAAAATAAGTCATCTATAATAAAGTTTGTAGATGATGTTTTCTTTCTGCTGTGTACGGTCGTGGCCGATTTCTCGTCGCCATCCTAGCATTTGCTCTTCGGGCTATGGGAAACCACGAAAACCATGTCAGGATGGAAGCTGTCTCGGAATCTCAAAATCTCATTCTTAGTTTAGAAATTTACGAACTATTCTACACGTGTTGAGTATTACTGCCTTTTGAGTCTCGATGTATACATTGGGCTGCAGATCTAGTTGTTTAATGCTTTCATGTAGCTTCTTCGGTATGATGCCGTTTGCCGATATTACGAATGGGATTGTATTTACCTTTTTCTGTTTCCACATCTTCTTGATCTCAATTGCAAGTTCACTATACTTGTCAATTTTTTTCTTCCATATAATCTCTACGTTATGGCACATTGGGACAGCAACGTCAATAAGAGTAGTTTCTTGTTTCTTCTTGTCAATTATTATTATATCCGGTCTGTTGTGATGTATAGTTTGGCATGTTACTGTGCGGTCGTAATATAATTTGAAATCTTTACTATCTAGTACTTTCTCCGGTTTGTATTTGTAGTAAGGTGTGTGTGTATCAATGAAGTTGTACTTGATTGCTAGTTTTTGATGAATAATGTTTGCTACTTGGTTATGTCTGTAGAGGTAATCTGTTTGACATAGTGACTGGCACCCGGATATGATGTGTTCAATTGTTTCACCCCTTACACTACATTTTCTACATTGATCGTTTACTGTTGCATCTTGTATAATGTATTTTTTATAATTTTTCGTCTCAATCACTCTGTCTTGAATAGCCATCATAAAACCTACTGTTTCTCCATTTATTTAATGCTTTAATATCTACGTGACCTTTGTGTAGTTCATCATAATGTCTCTTGCGTAGGGTCATTTCTGATAGACGTAACTCTTTTGTAGCGTCAGTTAAGAGGTTCCCTTGTAGATTGACATTTTTGTTTGCTAGGTTGAGTGGAGTTAATGATTTGTCAGCTAGCACCACAGCCCTATGCAGTGTTGATTGGTTGCTCTTTGTAAAAAAATATTTTCTTAAAGTGTCTAGCTGTTTATAATATAAGTTGTTCAGATCAATTAGTATAGTAGTATATATAGTATATATAATAATCAATCAATTCAATTAATTAATCCTCCTTGTTCTCTTGGAAGTGTCAATCTCTCTATTGCTGATTTAGGATGATGTATTCTGTGTTTGGTAAGTGTAGTACGAGTTAATATTTCCAACGCGTGGATGTCTGTCTGCGTTCATTTAATGATTCTGAATGAATATGTCAGTACTGGTATAACATGTATTTATTGCTGTGATCTTGCTTTTACCGTTTAGTTGCGTCTTGAGGATAGATTTTAGTCGTTTCTTGTATGTATCTATCAATTTTGCTTTCATTACTTTATATTCAATTCTGGCAGCTTGTGAGAATCCTAAATATTTGTATACTTTGTTATCATCCATTACTCCAATCCTATTTCCATCTTCTAGCTGGAACTCTTCTGCTTGCATAACCTTACCCTTTTCGATGTGTAGCGTCTTACACTTGTCTACTCCAAACTCCATGCAGATATCTTGACTAAATTCTAATGTAGCATTGATTAAACTGTTTAGTTGAACAAAATTTGATGCACATAACCTTAGGTCATCCATGAAGAATAGGTGAGAAATTGTGTGACATACCATATTATTGTCCTTAATTTTAAATCCGTATGTAGATTCATTAAGCATATTATGCGACAGTAATATGCTAATAAATAAAACCATAATGCGCTAAATGAGTCACCTTAGAAAATGTCACGTTTAATTTGGATTAGATCTGTAATTGTCTGCTGGTTTTTCATATTTAGTTTTAGTGTTGTTCTCCATATCTTCATTACTGTCTTCAAAAAGTTTACAATTACTGAGTTGATTTTATATATTTGTAAAATCTGAATAAGCGATGTGTGTGGTGTTGAGTCATAAGCTTTCTTGTAGTTAATGTAGTTTGCGTGAATATTCCTTTTCTTATTGTGTGCCTGATTCATTACAGTAGAGTCGATAATGAGTTGTTTTTTACATCCCTGTGAGTTCTTACAGCATCCTTTTGGTTCCTCGGCCATGATATTGTTTTCTTCGCAATGATTAGATACTTTATTTGTTATGCATGACGTCAGTCAATATTTTATTTATAGTTGGTAGACATGTAATTGGCTGATATTTACTTGGGTTCTTCGTGTCATTATCTTTCGGTTTGAGAAAGGTTACTCCTTCAGTAAAGAATTTGGGTATTTATAAACTCGTTGAGACATTTTCTTATTTGATTGTGAGTAGTATTTATTTTTATTTATTTATTTATTTATTTATTTATTTAACGTCTATCCTATTCTTATACCAAAAATTCTGAATATTATCATTACCTGGTGCTTTCCAGTTATGTGTAGCACTGATTGTCGACTTTAATTCATCAACAGTTATACCTTCGAATCTCATCTCATTAACATCGCTCATCCTAGCTATTTCGTCTTGAAGCCGTTGTGCATCCTGGTTGTGTGCTACCGGGTTACCCCATATTCCTGCCCAAAACTCTTCTATCTCTGTCTTAGTTGGTGAAACTGTTTTTCCTTTTCTTTGAACATTCGGTTTTGTTCTTTTCTAATGCTACATTCTCTATATCTTTTTAATCTCTTAGCAAGAGCACTTACTTTTTGTTTAATTGTATCGAAATATTCGTGAATGAATTCGTTCAGTGTTTCATGCTTTGTGCTTTGTGTGAACCTTGATTCTTTCAAATATATTTTGGCAGTAGAGTACCACATTTTTAGTTTGATTACCCATTCGTAATTGTTCCAGTCTACCGATATCTTTCCTAAACTCATCGATTCTCCCAACTAGTCGCTGTTCCCATTTTAAGCCCAAATATCTAACCACTGCTACAGCTGCACAGTAAATTGCCGCATGAACGTCTGCAAATGATAGTTCGTCTTGTGTGTAATCTGATAAAATATGTGTGTTATTATGTATACCGCTGTCTTCATTTCCTTTGGATGCTTGGGTTTAGGTATGTATGGTCTTTTGTTTGGTTCTATGTGCGCAAACTCTGACATGGCTGTTGCAAATGCTAAAGTTAGGATGTTCTTTGGATTGATAATGCCAGGTGTATTTTCTATTGCGTTATGCATATCTACCTCTTGTGTTTGATAGTCTAGTCGTTCTGGGTGTCTTGATCTTATTGGTTGGTTTGGCATTTCTAGTGGTTCTGGACGTTCTGGTAGGTCTGGTTGTTCTGGTAGGTCTGGACTTAATTATTATTATTATTATTATTATTATTATTATTATTATTATTATTATTATTATTATTATTATTATTATTATTGTACAAAATTGTAAATTACTGTTGGCAATATTATGTTGTAATGAAAATTAACATGTGTATGTCTACCCTAACAATAGGCTTATGAATGTGAGGCCTACTTGTTTCTTGTTTACAGGAAATTTATATTTTTTTCAAGACTGTCCAGTGCCCACCTAGGCCCCTATGTATGTCAGTTGTCAAGTGCATGTTTGCTATTAGTGGTGTATTCTTATTTACTTGTTATTGCTTGAGCAGCAAGAAAATCCTCTTCACTCTTCATAGGCTAATTCGTCATGCATATGAGATAGGCCCAAGGCTTACACCTTTCATATAATTAAGTGCCATTGATATTTCGAAAAAACCTTGAGTCACAATTGCCGTTCTCGACAAGATTCGAGCCCGGGACCTCTTGACTCTGATTCGGATGGTCACGGGTTGGAATCCCGTCGAGACCGGCAATCCTGATTGAAGGTTTTTGACGAGGTTTTCCTCAGTAGTTGCGAATACAAGGAATTGAGTCCTCTGAAACAGCCCTCGGAGATCCCTTCACAATGGTCCTATCAGCAACATTCCTTTAGGATACCTAGTTAGTCACCTGGGTCATACCGGACAAATCTGATGTGTAGACTCTACAGCGGGCATCCTACAAAAATATAATATTATTTATTATATTCAAAGTCTGTTGATATTGTGTCAAAATTGATGTTATCCATTTATCATTTTCGTCTTGTACCGTACCGCTCTAATATAATTTTTCAATGACTTTAAAATATAATACTACCTAGTATAACTAATTACTATGACTAATTGATCTAAAAGTAACAAGGTAGATGATTGACATAAAAAGAGACCTACAGTTACAGGGAAGGCAATGAAAAACAGGAAATATATATATATATATCTTTTAATGGGAATTTGCTAATGTTGGTAATGCAAAAAGATGGTCTAGGCGGCTAGGCCTATGATTACATCCCATCTTGTAAAAAGTCATTAAAATGGTTCACACAAATAATATGCCACATACAAAATACGAATGTCCAATATTAATTTCGCCCAGATCGAGAAGTAGACCTAAAGAAGGGGATTAACAAAGACCTACAACTCCCAAATATTCACCATTATTAAGTTTGTTTGTATACAAAAATTAATTGTTTGTTTCTAAGCTGTGGTTCTGCTTCTGCATGAATAAATCTTTAGAAATAGAGTAGAAACTGAGAGATTCTCTGGGAAATGTAAGCTTGCGCTAACGTTTTCAAAAGATACCAATGTCACATGACTTTCCCGCCGCCCGCGCTGTGATAGGTTAGCCTCACTCCGGCGCGCGCTGCTCCCTCTACCCTGCAGCGCGCCATGTAACTACCTGTTGAGTCATAACTACACAGCAAATTATTTACTTATTGAACTGTACTCAACTTAGATACTTGACCTATGTTTTAAATAATTATGGTATTAGATCAATTTAAATATTAAATTATTTGATACCATCTAATATAAGATAATATTTAAAATAAACAGCATTACGTGGTAAAGTAGTTACTTATTTGATCTCCGCATTTCCGCCTCAAATTTACCGATAGGTCACTTCCGCTCTCTCCGTTGCCTGAAGAAATTTCTCGTTTTCGTAAGCTGTATAAGACTAAGCATCGTAAGTAAATTGAATTAATTGACCACAATCTATTTTGAGGGGCTAGACTAGGTCATCTGCTGTAAAAGAAGGTATTTATATAAGAAGGAATAGTGTAGGTAGGAGCTGGCTAGGCCTAGGTACCTACTAGGTAGGCCTTGCCGAGGCTTACGTAGGCATAGGGCCTAGGCTAGGCTAGGCCCTAGGCCTAGGCCCTTATTATTTGTAATTGGCTTATAGGCTTGGCCCTGCAGCTTTGTTTGGTAGGGCCTAGGTAGGTCCTAGGCGTTTTGTAATTCACTAGGCCTATGGCCTACGCGTTTGCTGCCATTTGTTCAAAATAACATAACGAGGGTTTCATGACGTCACACGGACTCACACCGACTGTCATGGCCGACTGGTGGGCAAAAATTACATTGGCGATTCCTTCCTTTGAAGATTCCTCAAAGCTGCATAACATTTGGCTGTTCAAAGTTCTAACCAATCGAATTTATTCTAATATATGTTATTAACGTTTTAGCTAGGAAACGATGGAAATTGAATCTCTGGTACAAAAAAAAGATACAGCTAAAATTGAGACCCTGTAAAAGCAAGTCTGAGGGCTTTCGACGCCTTAGAAGTGGACCTACCGTTTCGTGTCTGACAAGAAGCATTTCAATATTACGGGAATAACGTCTTGGCTATCTGATATAGCCCCTACCTATTGACATTTTGATTTTGCGTCGTTTTTGACGGTTCAACCGCTAAATTTTGACATTGTTCTGGGTGACTGTTTTCAACAAACTTATCCAACTAAGTTATTTCTACTGATCTTTAAAGGAGCTACTACTTTCCACATCTTATTATTTTGCAAAATTGGATTTTCGTAGGAATAAAAACCAAATTTTAAAACAAGGCGCAATTCTCGAAGTCATGTCTGAAAATCACTCACATCGACGTGGATGTCAATGCCGTCATCAACAGAACCTGAAAACAAGCACACCCTTCGTAGTGAAATAGAGATGTTATAAGTCTGTTCGTTTGTCGTACTCTGGCTGCTGAGAGTAGGCCCTATATTTTGCGTGTTCTTTTGCACAGAGCAACTCTAGATCACGATTTGGTGTGTGTTCTTTTGCCCAGAGTAATCTAGCCTATACTACAGAGTCGTCAGAACATGTTTTTTCTGCTCGCGGTCTGGACTGCGAGCAGGCAGAGTAGAAAAGCAGAGCAGGCCAAAATATGAAAATCAAATGAGCGGGATACCACCAACTCAGAAACTATCATTACTCCACCGTTTATATAAGAAATAATAAGTGTTCCCATCCCATAGTAAACTACTATTGGTGAAATGTGAAATTGTGAAATGCTTGGTAGTTAATGACTAGGACCTATTAGGACCTCACAAAAGATGTCAAATATCTAGACCCTAGGTCGTCATAACAATGCTTTGTAGTTTATTGTTTCAAACTGTATTTAAATTGTATTATCTAAACATAAATTTAAAACAATGGGGCTAATAGAACCTTTCCGTAAGCCAAGATTAATAGAGGTCTAGGCCCTGGGCTTTGGTCATTATAACCCAAACCCCTGGGTCATAACATAACCTAACTTTCATTCAATCAGCTCAGCGTTCAGCTGTTACGTCCATCAATGGCGGGTTGGCGGCTAGAATAGGCGTTCGTGTGTTGTGATCTGGAGTCATTGAATAACCAGGGATTGGATACACAAAGCTGGAGTACTTACTACTTATGTATTCGGAGCAGGCTCTGAGTGAAAATTGCGATCATCTACTCTACTCTAACCGAACCAGATCAGAGTTAACTCTGGCCTACTCTCGAGTACGATAAACGAACAGACTTGTTGTGTAGGATTCAATTCAATGTGGATGTGTTTAATGTAAGCACATTAAGGCGTAAGGAAATAAAAAAATAATCTCCCCCGACCCCACACAATCACACATTACACACTCACACTCACTCACTCGCACACACACACTCATCATACGCTGACACACACACACTCATTCATTCACTCACACACTCATCATACTCTGACACACTCACTCACTCGCTCATTCACTCACACACTCATTCTATCACTCACACACACACACTCATCATACTCTGACACACTACTCACTCGCTCATTCACTCACACATACTCACACACACACTCACTCACTCACTCACTCACTCACTCACTCACTCACTCACTCACTCACTCGCTCAATAGGCTCACTGTTATTAGTGTTATAGTCAGAAAATTAAAAAGTGCCTCCACCGGGGATTGAACCCGGATTCAATCCCCGGTGGAATACCATTAGGGCCAGAGTTGGGGAGTAACTTAACGAAAGTAATGCATCAGCGGTAACATTTTTTTTGGTAACTTTTAGGGTAATGCGTTAGGTACTTTTACAAAATCGGCAACTTTTAAAGTAGGCCTAACTATTGTTATTTTTGGTATCTTTCAATAAATGTACCTATACTTGAAAGTTACTTTTGTTTTGCAGCATGTACTTGCTAGAAATAAATTTTGCATTCATTAGGATATCTCTAGATCCGGTTTTCCCAATAAATGCTTTTGTAACGGGAATTCTTGTCCAAAGCCTTGTTTCCGAGAAAACCACCCCCTACGTATTGTGGTAGGGCTAGGCATTGGCATTCCAATTCCATTACGGTCATCCTACGTACGGCCACGAGATTGCTTATTTTGGTGTCATTTTTGTTTCAATCTCAAATTCGCAGCCCGATTTTCCTCTAGTCTAGGGTGCATGTAGTGCGACAGTTGCTCGTTATACCTCAATAATATTAATAAAAATAACAATAATAATAATAATAATAATAATAATAATAATAATAATAATAATAATAATCATTTATTTCATCGTCGTAAAGTGTTTTGCGTTCCATTCAGTGTTTGTAAAAGTGTTGAATCTAAGTAGTAGAAGCAAGATAGTGGCCAAGTGGCCTGTTTCAAGTTATCAATACATTACCGGTATATATTATTGATTTCCATTTCTTATTGATTTTAATTTTTATAAGTATATGAGTTTCCTGGAGTTTTGATTTCCCTTACTTCCCCATACTTTATTTTTGGACTAACTAACTTTAACTAATTACTTTTAAAATCAACTTGCTTTACTTTTAAAAAGGTACTATTTTTGGGTAACTTTCCCAACTCTGATTAGGGCCTACAGATATTTCCATCTGCTCATAGATATCAAAAACATAAAAACCATACATTTGTAGGCCTAGGCCTATATCTTTTGATGAAATGTTGTAAATATATATAATATACCACTGACTTAGGCCTACTAGGAAAACACCACAGGCATTGTAAGACGAGTGAGCTAGCAATGTGGGGGGGGGGGGGGATTTTCATTTGCAAGACTTGCTGTCTAGATCCAGACTTAGGTAGGGGGAGGAAAAGGAATGTTCCCAACACATGGTTCGCTCACTCGTTTTCCTAATTGGCCTATGACTATTAGTTGTCTTCTTTGCCAGATTTGTTTCATCTCTTCCCCAGTGGGCTTGGCGCACTCAAGGTGAGTGAATTAAAATTTGTAAAACCCTTAGTATAGAACCCCCAAAAAAGTTTCAAAATAAAATAATGAACATCATATCCTCGTTCTTCAATACTGATTTAATGCAAACATGATTATGTTTGTTAATCCAATGTTACAATATCCAAACTGACTCAACCGTTTTAGTACCAAAAATCTTTCACAGATCTCCTAAACACTGTCCTTAGCATAACAAAACTAACAGTCAGATTCTACTTGTTATACTCTCAAAGTAAAAGTGAAGGTGGCTTCTAGAAATATGAAAAGGGATTTCCATTGGTTCTTATAATTTAGGCTTTATAAGGCAGTGAATTTTATGAGCAAAAAAATAGACTTTAAAAAAATATGAGACACCTTAGTTCTAAAAATGAGACATAGGGGCCTACGTGAATCGGTACAAAATGAAAATCTTCATACAATCGTATGAGTCTGATTAACCTATTAAAACATGATCTTACATTTTCACACAAGCCCATACGGAACTTAATGCAAGATTAGAAACTGATTAGCTACTTGGGCCCTAATTATCATGATTTTACTTCATAATGATTTTTCAAATATATGTTTGTAATGTCTCAAATTTTTACAAAGTTCCCAGAAAATGTTAAAATTTGTGTTCTAAATGTCTGAATGAAATAATTTTTTGGTTTTTCTAAATAAAACAAACCTTGCTCTGTCTCATTTTTCAACTCGTGACCCATTCTCTCCATAACCCTATGGTTTCAGTAGGGTGTCTCACTTTTAGAAACATGTGTCTCATTTTTAGATTTTGTATGTTTAAAAATGACAGTTTTTTTTGCATGACTTTTTTCTCAAATTTTTATGACAACTTCATTCTCCTGATCAAACTACACATTTTATGTCAAATAAATATTTCTGTAGCATTAAAAGTATACTCGCGGCAAGCAAAAATTAAAATGTCTAATTTTTACCCACACCCACCCTACATGACTCAAATACCCAAGCAAATGCAATGTCAGACTACGGAACAGTAAAAATAACCTACTCTCCCTTCAACCAACCAAAACTGTGTACCTTAACTTCCTCTCCACCTCAAGGCCCCCTCAAATTAGTCCCCTAATTCGCATTGATGGCAAAAACATTACACGAGGTGACTCAGTGAAATTTCTTGGTACTAGGAAAACGCTCAAGTCCCGCCGCGTTGTTGGATGAGCGTAATTGGTGCATTGAGCTGCCATGTGTTATGCGGATTTTCTGTTGTTCTGTAAAAAAATTATAACTAAGTTCAAGATTATTTTTAAATTAAATTAAATTTAATAAAAAATAAACTTAATTTTTTTTTTAGTTAATCACAATTTTATAGCAGAAAAAATCGAAAAATTGCGATTTTTATAAGAATTAATTATTCGATTGCGCTAAAATTTCACACGAATATATTAATTCATAAAATTAAGGTTCTGTGAAAAAATCATTGAAATCGGATAAAGCATGTAGGTGTTATAAGTCGAATTTTTTTTTTTAAATCGAAAAAAAATCGTAAAATTGCGATTTTCATGAGAAATAATTTTCCGATTGTGCTCAAAAACGTGGCAGTTTTAAGTTCAGAGATTTCGAAGGCCTCCATAAAATTTCATGGCAATTGGAGTATTGGTTTAGCCGGAATCGTGTTAACAAACACACAAAAATACAAAAAGAAAGAAAGAAAGGAAAAAAAAAACATTCCGGATTTTTTTCTCCAGTGTAGTGCAATGGAATCTTCCCTTTGCTCGCTACGCTCATCCAATCACACTCTTGGAGACCCTCGATTGGTCTACTCATATCGAAAGAGTCAAGAGTGTGCTCCAAAATAAATAGTGGGTGTCTCATGCTCAGGAGGCTGAAGCCAACTGTTAGCAACCACATATTGAAATGACCTTTTTCCTTATTTAGAACCGTGTATCAATCCATAGCCGAATCTTTGATTTTGTATGGCATTTTAGCTTGGGGCAATGCTTCGCGGTGTCACATTCAAAGGATTGAAGATTTACAAATAAAAATGTTAAAAATGGTAATGTGTGACTTTAAAACCGATTCTGAACTCTCCCGTAAACAAATATTTTCTTTTTGTAATGTGCTGCCAATATCTTCATTGTTTATATATAGATTTATATTACACTTCTATTTTAAATCAGATTTCAAGATTCCGTTAGACTCATGCAAGGATACAAGGCTTAAAGTGGCGGGGGCATTCAAAATTCCCAATTTTAACAACAAATATGGCCAACGTTCACTTTCTTACTCGGTTCCTTCTACGTTCAACTTGATGCCCTCCTCACTGAAAACCTTGTCTAACATTTCAAAAATTAAAACTGAACTAAAATCTTATCTTCTTTCTGACACCTTTTGACAATGTTTTCCGATTTATTTATTTATTTTTCTAAGCTCTTTGTTCTTTTTCTGTAATTTTTTTGGATTTCACAAATTAACTGAATATGTCATGCAACCATAGTATTTATACATACATGTTTTTCATGTTTATTTTGGTTATGTGTTCCGTTCTCTGTATTGTCACCATCTTAAATAATTTATAAATTGTCTTTACCCCACAGTTAAGCCTTTTTCAGGCTTTGTGGGTTTTTTGATTATATTCTTGTTAGATTTATTTCTGTAGGCCTATGTAACATTAATTATTTATTTGTACAATTTTGCTATGTTGTATGAGTCATGTAAAAAAAATAAATAAATAAATAAACTCATCCTTATGCAATAATAATAAAAAAAAAAAAATCATTCCCACATATGCATTTATCCTAGGGTATGTCATCACAAGCAAATCGGGTCTTTTTACTCCAAAAACGAGCTGTACGCATCATCCCAAGATCCTCATGGCAGAGATCCTGACGTAAAATCTTTCCCAAAACTAAACATACTGACCCTGGCCAGTAGTACTCTTATTCAACTTGCCACTATTTTTGTACATACACATTCCCGGATGATTTTTTAAATTATTTTTTGCTTCTTTGCTCCGTACCGGCATTGTATCGGACAAACGGCCATTCCGATCTCCAAACTTTTCTGGAAACCTACCTAAGTTGTAAACTTTGACCTGTTAAGTCATGAGTGGGAACTATTCAACTTTCTGGATTTGAATTTTCCTTTGTTTTTTCGTGGTTCTTTGCTCTCGATTTACCCCTCCCAATAGATTTTCGGTACGTGTCAAGTTATGACGCACTTCAGTAAAAAAGAGTGGTTCAACGTTTCCGGTACATCAAGGCACACGCGGTTGCACAGCTGATATTTGTGACTAGTTGGATAATGAAGAGGTAACTAGGGGAACACCTCTACTAATCATTGTTCATCTCTAGATGTTGCCTTCTACTACAGGCATGAGTGTGTTCCTATCATACCTGTTCTATTGCCATTTATTTTCTTCTAGTTCACTAGAATTGAGCTATTTGCTTAAGTAATTGTTCTGTTGTTTGTTTTTCTAGTGCTACGTGGCCCACTGCTGTCAGCCAGCTAGCTCAGTCATACACAAGAAAACCAATGCAGGTTTATAAAGGTACCATGGACTTAATCATTCATTCGGTATCCCAACTCGTTTTAATCACAGAAGAGAAGTATAAAATTAAATTGGTAAGTGTAGGCCTAAAGAAGAATTTTTCAATCTTCACTGTTGTGGGACCCCTATAATATGTATTGCTATTCCGCCCCTCCCTCTGTCCGTGCGTCAAGTTTCTCAATGAAAGTTGAAAACCAAACAGGACCTGTGATTGATGCTTTTGTGTCGTTGACACTAGGTCTGTTCGTTCGAGTCCACTTATTCCTGAAACCTCCACTTTTTCTAGAAGGTGGAACGAAATGGCGTTCGTTTGTACCACCTTCTCCACCTCCACCTTGTTTGTTTCTACCACAAAGTGGGTGGGTGGCTCCACTATCTCCACCTGCTATTGAGGTGGTTGTGTGTGAAGTGGAAGTGGAAGTGAAGGAACATAGAATGGGCGCGAAAAATCCTAAAATCAATGTGGATGCTGAAATTCCAAAGTTTTTGCTTCGCCATAATAAGGATAACTCGCCAGTAACAAACGAACAATGGACATTATATATTCTACAGTGAAGGTAAATTTATTTATGTATACGATTGGTATCAAATTACGTATCAGACTATCAGGATATTTTATGTGTAAATCTCCAGATGTTTTTAATCCAGCTAGGGTTTTAATGTTAGTGTTTGGCCTAGGCCTATCCAATTATGCGGTATTATCTCCACTTTTGCGTTCGTTTGTATCGGGTTGAGTTATTGCTATTATCTCCACTCGCTTGAAATTTCACTTCCACCTCCACTCAAATCTGTTGGAAAAGGTGGACTCAAGTGAACAGACCTACTGTTCTCCAACTAGGATAATAGATATGACAGTAGAACTGCCTTATTGCAATTTGCTTTATTTAGAGGTGTGCGAATAGTGATTTTCCAACATCAGTGGCAATGTCCACACTCAATTGTAAAGAGGCTATGATTAAATAAAATCAGTAACTGATACAGGAGGGAGGTAGGGCGATTGTCCGTCCCCCCCCCCCTTCCACCCGTTAGATTTTGTTTGCGCGACCAATTACCATCATCTATTGTGCAATTTTCGAATTGTAAACGCGGTTTTAGGCCTTCGAAAGTAGTAAATTCGGAAATTTTCTTGCCTTTGGCGATAAGAGACACGGCTGAAACTTTCAAACACACCCTGATTTTGCAAAATCACACTACCTCCCCCTCCCCATAGATACGTGGATAGGTAGATAGGTTTCGATTTATAATTGTAAGAAAATCTTGAGAAAAAATCCTCCATGAATCAGGACCAGATCCGCTACTGAATAAAATGTATTAAATTCATGACAATGAAAAAGGATAATTTCCTTTGAAATGTCAATGAAATATTCCAGCACCCCTCGGAATTTAGAAAACTCGGTGCCCCTGGACTTGGGGCTTGGTCCATAGCTAGGAATAGGCCTATATCTGGGCCCAAGATAGGTAGCGGCCTAGAGGTATAATAGGCCTAGGACAAAGCTTAAAGGGGAGGGGGGGGAGAGTGTGGATATTTGTAGGCCTACGTTGTATAAAGGGAACTGACAATTAGTTAAGGGTAGGTCTATCGCGTTTTTGGAATGTAAAATTCCCAAATCACACTTTTCTTTGCCATAGACTTGGAAGTTGACATGTCACTTTCGGACCCAAGGCCTGTTTCTTCTTCATCATCTGTGAGAATGAGAGCCCTTGTCAGGATCTTGCACGGGCGTTTACACCTCAAAATGCCCGTGTTTCAAAATTATTCGTATTTTTTTTTAAAGATAGAAAGAAACTTCAAATACGAATAGTTAATTTTGCCCAAATACTTCGAGAATTACAAATATTCGCACACCCCTACCCTTTTAATTTTCTACGTTACGACATTTTTTTACAAAATCCTTGCCTAGCCTTCATAGCACTTAGATCTATTTTTTAAAGTGTAAATGTGTTTCCCATATTTACGTGTTTTCATTCGGATATTCTAAAAATCAGTCCTCGAAAGTAAATTTATATCCAATAATGTGTTGTAGGCTAATTATATTCAAAACTTCCAGCTAGCCGTCTAGTTAAATTCCAAGGATTGTTTTCTACGGACAGAAGATCACCATCGCATTTGTGCTAAGTCCCTCACCCCTTCCCCTGTGCTCTAGCTGCCGGAAGCTTGCTGTAGGCAGAGAGAGAGAGCAAGAGAGCTCCCTCGCCCCTTCCCCTGTGCTCTAGCTGCCGGAAGCTTGCTGTAGGCAGAGAGAGAGAGAGAGAGCAAGAGAGCTCATCTCTCTGGCACAGACAAGTGCAATGCGTCGAACAATACCGGTGGTAATTCAGTTGTGTTTAACGTGATCGTCGTGATGTCTTTAAAGGCATATTGTCACATAAAACGAAGTAACTATTATCTTCAAGAATACCCACAAAAAAATTATTCTGCCATGTTTGGCATCCATGGGTGATGCCTACTCCCTCTATCCCTCTACAATGGCCTGTTTTGACGCGAGCCTGGGGGCATGTGACGTTCGTGGTGGTCAACAGATCGAGCGGCGAGGCGAGGCTCACTGCTCTAGCACGCGGCACCTGCAGTTAGGGGTTGCCAGTGTCTGTATGGAGGGTTTTTGCATCTTTGTCACTAAAATCTATAGTTTTGCGCACTGCTTTTATTTTTCAGTGTAATTGATTAAATATAATATTGGTGGTTTCATTCATCATTGTAGTATGGATATTGGATATTGCGATTGACTGCAAGCTACAAACTATGTAAGGGCGCGGCGATTGATATTTTTCCGAAGCAGGAGTTTGTAATTACGTGTAAATATTGTTGAAAATAGGCTATAGTGTCAGTGTCGCTCAAGAAAATAAACATGGTATGTCCAATGTGTATACGGATATGCAGTAAAAGATTTACAAGTACGGACGATAGGCCTATATCTTTTCACCATTTTCCAAACAGGAACAAATCTCTTGTGAGAGAAAATTGAACAGAATAAATTTGTTCCTAGTAAACATACCCGGGTATGTTTCAAACATTTTGTTGAATAAGATTATGAAATAGCCAACAGTCTGAAAATAAATTGGGAAATGTAAGATCAAAACGTGAATTGAAGAATTGTGCAGTTCCTTCTGTCAAATTGAGAGGAAAATGAGATGTGCCTGTATAGAAGAAAATAATATCTACATATACTCTGGCTAGAAACAAACGTGATCTTATTGAAATCGTAACGTTAGTCAAAATTACTCCAAACAACAAAAAGTAGAAAATTGCAAGCAATGTGATCACACTGACTATTCAACTCAACTACCTGGTCTTGACTGCGCACCCATTGAAGCGTTCGCTCGCACGCAGTTTTCTCTCGGAGAGAGGCGCGGTAGACCACCATCTACGTCACGCCGCGTGGCGTCACCAACTAACAAAATTACTCACCAGTCGAGTAAATTGGAACTGATTTCTTTCATTTTTAGGGCGCGAATGTGGCCTTATAGAATGTAAGTTTAGTCAGCCGTAAAATTTTGACATTTTACACATTGCGATAGTTTTTCATCAAAAGTCCGTTATCAATTTTGCGTTATCACAACGAAACTCAAATACGACTTGCCTCGATTGTTTGTTAATAGAATACTATAAAATAAATTTTCTGACGTTATTAGTTGCGAATCCACGTGTGACAGAAAATATTCAGATTACGGAATCAAAATATTTGTGTATACGTTTTGCCCAAACTTTACGATGATATTGTCAATTTATTCCAAATTGCAGGGTGGATGCGATAAATCATGTCCAAACAGTTGTGTATAGTGCCAAAAAACAATTAGTTTCATTCAATAGTTTATCAGGGGTGTCCAATCAAATTATGTTTTGGAGCACGTTTTGATTATGTCATGATTTTCTTATTTTTTTACATGTAGAAGATTGAAAATACGTTAACAACCTTTTGCATGGTGGTTTTTGCTATTGTAAAGTATTATAGTATGTAAATTTGCAATGAAATCTGGTTATACGAAAGGCCAAAATGTTGCTTAAGATAATCGTAAATGTATCATAATCTGTTCACCCCAATAGTTTATTAGTCATTGTTTAGTCATTGTTTGCTAGCACCGACAGTGTTGGCTCGAGCATTAAGCGCGCGACTCTGATTCGGGAGGTCCCGGGTTCAAATCCCGTCGAGACCGGCAATCCTGACTGAAGGTTTTTTTCGAGGTTTCCCTCAGTCGTTAATGCGAATGCAAGGGATTGAGTCCTCTTAAACAGCCCTCGGACATCCCTTCACAATATCCTATCCGCAACATACCTAGTTAGACACCTGAAGTGGGGCATGAATTGCACCCTGGACAGGCTTCCTACAAAAGTTTATTTTATTGTTTGCTAGCAATTTTTAGTTAGCTCAATGTTACTTATAAAAATTTATACCTTGATCCTTTGACTATAAAGTGGCATTGAACTTATTTGCCTGATGTTTGTATTTGGGACAATACGAATTTTAATAAAATATTTGGAGTATGATTTTTGAGGCGCAATGTTTGAGCGTGACACGATCAATTTATTTATTTTAGATAGAAAATAGTCACCTATATCATTTATAATTCGCAAGAAGGTTATCACTTGTGTGATGGAATAGCCTGTAAAGTTGCAATAATATTGGTTGAAAAGTAAAGGCGTAATTTACTTGCGATAACCGTAAATTTATTTTTACGAGATCATCGTATAGCTATTTCTACACACATCTGCTTCAAATGTGGAATCACAATATGAAGACTTGAAACATACATCTAAAGAGGTCAACTCAGGTGCACAAAAGAACATTATGTTTTGGATTTTCCACTGCCTCCTAGATGCTTGTCGTGGCTCCTTGTTCCCTGCCTGTCCACACAACAGGTTTTGATTGTTGAAGACAAATCGCACTTTTTTCCCACAGCGCTAGTTACCGTCCCCAAGAGCTTTCTTTTGTTTACGTTGTTTACTTACGATCTGGATACAATTAAAATGTCATCATGCCAGAGTTGAGCTGTATTTTTCTTCATAATAGGCAATGGTGCGTGCAAGAAGTTGTAAGATACCGGGATGCCATTATCTAAAACAAGTAGGCCTTTCTTTGCATGAACTACTGGGGAATAAGGAAATTGTGCCACCCAGACTCCCCCTTAGCACGCGCTACTGCTTGATGGAGAGTAATATTGTTTAGCTCGTGGCCTAGTCAAGACTAGGGCTTGAGTAGGCCACCTAAGCCTATTGATTTTTAATATGATTAGGAATAGGAGCATAGGCCCTATAAATAAAAATTACATGCCTATTAGCCCTTGCCTTATATTATCAAACACCAAAGTTATCAATATTTACTTTTTGTTTAATTACCAGCATAATATAACTAGACAAATTTGTATATTACTATTCTGCAAACCATGATAAGTGATGTACGTACCTATACAAAATACGATCTAAAACATTCAATTTAGTTGGATTCAACAGTAAAATACTTGGAAGATGACATTTAATGTGATAACAACATCAAAACAAAAGAAAGCTCTTGGGGACGGTAACTAGCGCTGTGGACAACAATTAACACTGTGCGCGTGGACAGGCAGAGAACAAGGAGCCACGACGAGCATCTAGGAGGCAGTGGGATTTTCATTAAACAGGTGGTAATTGCCTTAGGAAGAATATGATACTTTTAAACGGGCGATTTTCGTTTTCGTGTGTAATGTACACTACACAATTTAACGAGAACCTTGAAAGTTTAAGCGAACACAAACTTCGTTTACAGTTTTTTTTGTACACACGGGTTAACTATAAAAATATATAATTGCAAGTTAAATTCAGGGGTGACCAAACAGTAGGCGTCAATTCAAGCAAGGCTTATATTACTTACGTTATAATCATGTTCTTATGACATCTTGCATGGTGGTTATGAACTACACAAGAGCATTGTGCCAAGTTGCCATTTAAATTAATGTGCATCTTGAATGGTGGTAATGGACTACACTGCAAATTGGTTGATCTTTGGTCTGCCGAGAAAGTGAGGAATGCGTGGTTATTCCCTTGCACATCAGTTATCGGCACCCAGCTGGAGAGCCCCTAGCTCGCCTGAGGCACTGCCAGTAGCTTGTCTTGTCACTACTCCAGCAACTGGCCATGTGTTTAGTGTCGGCTCGCTCATAAATTTCTCTATAATTGTCTATATTGGCGTACCGCTCAACCCAAAAATAAATTTAAAAATTGTTTTGTCAATGTCAGATGATCATTGATCATAAATGATAAACTATGTATTTTGTTTTTATAAACTATTATTTAAGAAAATTTTCATTGTGCCGATAGATTCACCTTAAGGCTTTTCGACCGCGTTTTTATATTTCCTTAAATATGATACCAAGTCAAAACATAGTGAATGGCTTTGAAACCTGGCTATTTTAGAAAATCAAAAATATTAAAATATTTTTTTCAAATTTTTCTGATCCGGTACACGGCCAATATAGCCACCTCAAAATAATTTACAACTTCAATTCTCCAAGGCACACCATTCAACGTAGGGTGTTGTGTTTTTGTGACATTCATTTTCAACTGTTTTTCTATGGAAAGACAGAGAGAAAATATTTATTTTAACAACTGTCTTTCCTGCGAATAATTGATTGACTGTTTTTTTTGGTTTGGTACAAATCGGTAAAAAATACCGCCAAACGAAAAAATTCGCAGAAAAGACAGTTGTTAAAATAAATATTTTTTCTCTCAGTCTTTCCATAGAAAACAGTTGAAAATGAATGTCACAAAAACACAACACCCTACGTTGAATGGTGTGCCTTGGCGAATTGAAGTTGTAAATTATTTTGAGGTGGCTATATTGGCCGTGTACCGGATCAGAAAAATTTGAAAAAAATATTTTTGATTTTCTTAAATAGCCAGGTTTCAAAGCCATTCACTATATTTTGACTTGGTAGCATATTTTGGAAAATAGAAAAACGCGGTCGAATAGCCTTAATGCCTTGCCTGTGTCCCTATAGGACGTTGTGCGAGGTTCACCCTTGGAATTGAATAAATGATTACTGATTAGGTATTGGCCCAAACCTTTCATTTAAAGTTGACATTTGGTAAAATAGTGAAGGCACACTTTGTTATTCTATTTTTTTGTGCGCTAACATACCCAGGGCAAACTCAGAGCATTGTCATTTTCACTAAAGATGGCTACCGGTTTGCCTATCGATGGTTATTGTTGGTTTGTGGTTTGTTGGCTTCATTGTTGTATTGAATCGTTAACCTAAAGTAATTTACTACAAAATATATTTTATAACTTTTATTCACATGGTATGAAGCCTGGTGATTTAGCAATCACAATACAAATAAGCAATTATTGTTGTTGCTTTCACAATGTTTTATGACTAAGATATTTTTTAAAAAAAAATAATAATATCAATTATTATTTTTGCCAACTTTTTTTTAAGTACTGAAAAGCTAATGTTTAAAGCCAGTAAAAGTTCCAATTTTATTCTAATACAATATGATATGTGCCTTTGTAATTGATCGCACCCTACAGTAAATGGCAGGAGGCCATTTACAGAGAAAAATCAGAACCCAAGGATGTATGTATTGTAATAGGTTATAAATTAACTTATGTTTTATTTGGATAATTGTATCAGCTAGCATCACATTTTTAAAAAATAAAGTGTTCCTGCAAAAGTTGTAATATTTTAACGCACTGATATTTTGAGGGTGTTCAGTTTTTAGTTACATTTGCATTTTGAACAAATTAATTTAAGAAAAATAATGTTTCATTACTTCTGATTTCTTTGGTAACAACAAGCGTCTTTTGTCACATTGGAACATGCGATGGAAAGGACTGGCGCGGGAAGGCACAGCAAGAGGTCGCGCCAATAATTCTTCAAATTTCTTCTTCAAATAATTAGAGGTTTAACATGTAGGCTACCCAACAAGGCTATCTGATAATATGCCTTTCAAAGTGAGATTCATTGCCAGTAGAAATACAAAATTAATGGAATAAATAATGTAGTTTCTAAAAGTCTTCTTCTTTTCATATACCCACAATTGACATTATTCATGTCATCATGTGTTTTCTAGTTATCCAGTAGAGATAGAACTGCTGTTTACTCCGACCCATGCCATTTGGCATTTTGTCCCATTCAACCTTGATTATGTATATTAAAAAACATATTTCCTGTGTTCGCCAGCTCCACACATCCGACAGACTAGATTCAAAAGTTCCAAATCTATGGAGGTGCTTTCCAATTCCAAGCAAGTCATGTCCTGTTTGAAGCCAGAATTGAGCTGTTTCTATTTTTCTACTGTAGCACTTGCGTTTACCAGTCGTCCTCATTTTAGTGTACTCTTCCCACAGTATATTCTGCCCCTTCTCTTGCCATTCCTTATGGATCACTTTTAGAGATTTATGCAACAGGTTTTTACTTTCTTGTTGCTTTTTGCTACCTTGTTTGGCTACATAGTCAGCCTTCTCATTACATATGCCACAGTGGGCCGGTATCCATTGTTGCACAATTTTGTTCCCATCGGTCATGAGATGCAGAATCTGTAGTTTACATTGTCTTATTTCGGGTTCTGCTTCCTCCCTATTTGCAATGGCTGCAATGGCAGTCTCGGAGTCAGATAGGATCACAATTTTATGGTTTTCTGATTTTGTTAGTTTCACACTGGTCAGTATCTTAATTTTATGTCTAATCATCCACCGAGGTTAAAGAGAGGTGTGATTAAATGTCTTGCAGCTAGAGCGTCAACTGTGTTCGAGTCAGTCAAGTTTGTTTGAGGAAAACGATCGCATTGTCTCGTCCTTTACATCAAACCATTATCCTCCTGTCTTTGTGAGGTCCTCACTTATTAAGTCTAATCGTACTAAACAAACCGAGAACATAGCTGCTACCATATCTATTGACTATATCCCTGGTATATCTGAACATTCAATGATTCGGCGTCTCACTAAGGCATTTGATATACATACGAATTTTAAATCACGTGACAGATTACGTAGTCAATTATCCAGGTTCAAACCGCCGGACATTATTCAAGATTCAAAAAACATGGTTTATGTTGTCCCGTGATGCTTTTTATGTGGGTGAAACGAAAAGACCGACGACTGTTCGTATTAATGAACACAAAAATATATTGTCAGGGAAAACTAGAGCGGCAAGTAAACTTAAGGACCACCTGTTTGATTGTAAAACGAGCATTAATTGGCCAGATGTTACAATAATATTTCAAGAAGATAACATACTCAAGAGGAAATTGAAAGAGGCAGCAGCCCCTATGACTTATTTTCCTAACATCATAAGTCAACCAAGTCTAGAGCTTCCCGCCATGTGGGGGCCGTAGGTTCACGACGAGGTCGACAGGGCGTGGAGGGGCGCCACCAGTGTGCCTCTTCAAGGGAGGACTCGGTAACCTCGCGTCTGAGGAAGGTGATGGGTGTCACCGAAATATTATGCAGCGGGTGAGTGCTGTGCATTGTTATTTTAACCGTGTTTAGTTCAGGAAATCAGTGTAATTAAGATTCAATAGTGCTTCAACTATTGCTCGGATTTATCCATCATAATTGCTTCCATTGGCACCAGCTGGGTAGGAAGCCTCAAATTCTTGGCTGTATATCCCTACACCTGCATTTCCTTCCCCTGGGGATGCTGATCCATCTGTGTACAGATGTAGCCATTCATTTTCTGGGTATTTCTGGCAAATATATGCCAATGTCTACATTTATGTCTGTTATTGTCAATGCATGTGGAATTTCTAACAATGCAACATTTATGTTTGGTGGTAGGAGGTCTTGTCTTTTGTTAATTGCATTATTCCCAATTAAGTGCTCATTGATTTGCTGTGACTTAGTTATGAATGTTACATGGGTTTTCATTTTTTCACATGGTTCTCTATCCCAGTAGTTCTGATCCAGTCTTACTAGTTTTTTATATGGGATCCCTGCTGCTGCATTTTGTCTGGCATCTGGGAGTGGAATATTGGTATTTACTTCCATACCTGCTATAGGTATGGTTTTAACACCTCCAGTTACTATTCTGAGTGCAGTATTTTGGACTCTATTCAGAGATTGTAGTTCATTTTTTGGGGTTTTGTTATGACTGCATTACCATATTTAAGCAATGGTCTCACATGTTTTATATGTGGTAGATAGTAGTGATGACATCGGGTAGTAAATATTGGAGCCAACTTCGGATCCTTGGGAATCGAGTAAGAGTTGACTCTTCAATTGGCATTAAAAATAAGGAAAAAGTAGTTAGCCTTGACCAATGCTAAACACCCTCCTCGGCGGGAGTAAAAAAGAAACAGCATTATTTGACAGTAAGTAATAACACTGTATTGTTTGTTTGTAAGATTGGCTTGGTATTAAACGACATAATGTAGGTTATCTGACACCGCAACCCACTTTCGAACCCTTTCGACTGTCGGGTAGGAATGGAGTACCCTATGTCATCACTAATAGATAGTGTTCTCTGTTGACCCCAGGTAACACCTGCAACTGTTTTTAACAGGTTCAATCTTTTCCTTCCTGCTGCTTGCATTTTTTCAATATGCTTGGTCGTTGTAATTTTTTTATCCATAGTTACACCTAGGCATACGGGGTTATTTTCTTTCTGTAATGGGTTTGTTCTGTACTTGAGTAAAATTGTTGGTACACTTCGTCCCGTGGTGCGGTCTTCTTTTCGTTAACTATCATTGCATTCTTTTCTGTCCATTCTTCCAGAGCTTTAAGGGCTTTATTCATTTCAGTTTCCATCTTGTCTTTATCTCTGCCACTGTACTACAGCACCACATCATCTGCAAACAGCTTTACTTTGACCTCACTTCTCTCTTCTCTTCAATTTAGTCAGCTTGGTCATTTATGAAGATCAAGAAATAGGTAGGACTCGTGATTGCTCCTTGGGGAACCCCTGCCTTGGTTTTTCTGTATTTTGATCTTTTGCATGATAAATATATGCTAGGTCTGCTTCTGGCCAAAAGTCGTATTTTTGAACACATAAACTAAATGAAACTAATCGGACGAAGGCCTGTTCAAGAAATAACACACAAAACTGTAAATGACTAGGCCTACTACTAATATAAATGCTAATTTGCCATAATATCGTGAAATTTAATCAAAACATCATTATTACTAGGGATGCACATCGATACGTTTTTCATTATCGATTATCAAAAAGGTAATGTCATTATCGAATCGATAATATTGATATCACCAACAAGGCCTTTTCCTGTGCATATAGTGAAAGCACAAGTGCGTCAAGTGCAAGTCAAAACAATACAATCACGTTCCGTTTTCTGCCTCGCTGTTTTCGATGTCATGGGTTTGGCTTCCGTTATGGACTGATAGCTCATTTCCAAACATAAATCTCGAGTGTGACACTATCAGCCCAGCCAGTGCATGGCACAACGTGAGGTAGGGCCTAATCTCCATCTTTAGAGTTTAGTTAGACAAATTATTTGATATTTCGATAATCGATAATGAATTTTGGTTATCGATTATCGAAATTATATCCATTATTGATTATCGCAGGCGCGGACTGGCAGGGGGTGCCGGGGTGCGATCGCACCCCGGGTTTTTTACATTCCGGGCCCCTGTGGAACTTTTGTACACTCTACACTTTCAGTTTCAGACAAAATATATGATTGTATATTTGTTTACTGCGAAAAAGAGTTGCCGAACAAAATACTTTAATAATATTAACGATAACTCATGGGGTGCCATAGGCAACTCTTCAAAAGAGAATGGTAGTTCAGTGTTCTCACTTTTCAGTTTTCAGTAGGAACTAGTGACTATCATGTATAGCTAATTGACTTTCTCGCCGCCGCGCTACGAGAAGAAATTTCGATGTGATTGCAAGTATTTTGGTTTTGGTTTTGGTTTGCCAGTTCCAACTAGCAAGGGGATGGCGTTGGGTGGGGGGGGGGGGGGCAGCCGGCGCCAGCGGGGGGATGTAGAAGTAGTACCGTGAATCGTCTCATTACAGGTTACAGCTTACGTTTACACATTATTATTGGAAAGTTATGCATGATTCAATCAAAATGTCCAGTATACACTCATCCCCCAAGCTCGCATTTTGCGAGTGTCAATTTGGCACTTGTGAGTTACATTATTGGTTGTAAGGCTTCCTCAAATATAATTTTCGCGAGATTTGAATTGCGAGCTCGGGTAGTTAATCGCGTCCTAAAATAGCGTTTTAGGCCATAAAATATAACGAACCACCCAAAAAATTTTCGTCTTCGGCGAAATTGCCTCCGGCGGCTGGGGCTTCGCTCCAGACCCCTGCTTTGCTACGCGACCTCATGCGGGCCCTACTACATGCCAGCATCCCGGGCCTTTTCGACCCAGTCCGCGCCTGGATTATCGATCGATAATATCGATTATCGTGTGCATCCCTAATTATTACTATAATGCACTCTCCTCATAACTTGAGGAAAGAATGGGTTTTTACTTTTTAACTAATTTCACCATTTAATATGATGTAATTAGGATTTTTTAATTACTAATATAATTTTATTTGTCATCGTTTGTGAAACATAGGCTACTTTTGCTCACTCTGAAATGTTGCAATTACATACTTGTACATTGTATCAGATACATATTGCCTATATATCTTCACCTTCACATAAATATATAATCATTATTTTGATTGCAGTTGCTGGAATTCATCAAGGGGTTGTTACCTGGACATAAGACCATTATCTT
This sequence comes from Sweltsa coloradensis, assembly GCA_024449915.1. Lineage (NCBI taxonomy): Eukaryota > Metazoa > Arthropoda > Insecta > Plecoptera > Chloroperlidae > Sweltsa > Sweltsa coloradensis. Next base: position 228,409 of record JAMZAV010001407.1, read on the forward strand.
TGTAGGCACGAAGAGCCGAGCAGATTATATAAGCTTCAAGCTGGGTCAAAGATTAATAGATGTTCGGCGCATTCGCGGCAATCGTAATCGAAGCTTTGAAAAGCAATCGTTGGATGATTTTAAAAGTGGAGTTGTCCGCATTCTTATTGCAACAGATATTGGATCTCGAGGCATGGGTATTGGAGATGTTACGTAAGTGCTAAATTAAATAGGTCTGCTAGGCCCTAATCGGTGGAACTTTACGTTACCAATCTATAACGCAACTTTAAGTTGTATGTTTTCCTTTCATAATGATCATATTTGTTCATCTCTCAAATAACCCTATGAAATGAATGTAAAGTTTTCTCTATATAACCACTCACAATTTTATCCTCACTTGCACTGCTACCAATGCTTCTTCCAGTGGCATGTAAATGGAGTGCATCGTCACTTACATCGGGCTCAAATGCATCATCAATATTGATTGATTGATTGATAGTTTATAGGTAAATGAAGGCTTTCACGGTTGTTAACTATGTTTTTTATAGCTTTTGGTTATCCGTGTAGTGGTTATTTATTTATTTAGACAACGTTTCGTGCTAATTTCATAGCACTTTTTTGAGTAAAATACATTTTGAAAACAAACAATAACAAAAGAAAACCGAAACAACCTACTTTCCAAGGTTTAACTAAAACATAGGCTTAACAGTTAAAACAATGAAAGAAATTTAGGCTACTATTGCTGGTTACTCAACCTTGACTTCGATGTATGACTTCTAGTAGTAGGACCAGTACAAACGGCCTCTAAATTAACATTGTTAGTAATAGACGTACCGTTTCTCCTAGTTAAAGGGCCAACATTACTAGCTACTGGTATATCACTAACATTTTGTGATGTACTATCCGTACTAGTCGGTAGTAAGTGGAGTAATATGGCAATACTTTGAAATAGGTTTCCAACCAGCTGGCAGTTGTTTCCCATCATCTCGTTTATTCATACTTTCTGGACGTTTTTCAATTTCGATTCCCTCTCGAATAATATGAGGCGCAAGGTGTTAACTTCTCAGATATGTACTTACGTATTTGACGATCAGTAGAGAAAATTGTTTTTACATCATGTTTCGCAAGAAGGTTCCCAATTTTCTTTGTGACACCTTTGACATAAGGCAGGTAAGCATGAGCACGAGGTTTAGGTTCTTGACTGTCGACCTCTTTACTATTATTTACTTTTTTATTAAAGGCCTTCGTTATTGGATGAGCGAAACGAAGACTTCAATTTCACTGACCCCAAAAAAATTTAGCTTGGGTGTTTTTTTGTTTGTTTGGTTTTTGTTTGTTTTTCTGTCTGTTTGTTCGCGCTTTACCGGGCAAACAGCATATGCGATCTTGATGAAAATTGGAGGGGACCTTCGAAATCTCTGAACTTAGACTTGCCACGTTTTTTGGTATAATCGAAGAAATATTTCTCATGAATATCGTACTTTTCCAATTTTTTTCCGATTTTTGATGCAATATTTTCGTGATATTTGGACCGATTCTGACCAAACTGGTGGGTCTACAACGTTGATGTTTCACATTGACATTAAGGTAATGGTGATGTATTGCCTTTTGAAAGGAAAAGTTGAAAAAGTTAGCCAGAATCCATAAAATAAAGGTTTTAATATGAGTTTTTTGAGGTGTATAATAATTAATAACTAACTATAGAAACTTGACAACAGTCTCCTACAATGCGTTCAAAAAGCAAATCTTCGGGCCTTCAGATATTTTACATTCTATTAATTAGTATTACCATGAAGGCCTAGCAATTAATACCACTTTATAAAATTTATCCTAATAAACAAAAATGATTTTGTAATGGAACTTGAAGAAGTAAAGAGATCCCACGCATACTAAAATCTTAAAAAAAGCGCATCCATCAACGCGACTAAAAAAAGCGTTGGCGAAGCGGCCTAGTAATAGTTTCAGAGCCTCAGAGAAACCATTGCATTGTAATGCTTTGCGCAACACCTTCATCTCCAGAGAGGTAGTGTGATGCTGCATTTAGATAGCGATTAGTGTGAGTTGGCTTGCACACACAGTGTGTCCTAGACTTTCATCAGCCCGTTTCGTCACTAAGACATCTATGAAAGGCAACTTTCCATCAACTTCTATTTCCATCAGTGGCGGTTTTTACGGTGTGCAAGGTGTGACAATTGCACACCTGATCAATCAGTTTTTTTTTTTTTCAATTACAAATCAAACCCAAAGACCAAACTAACAATCACCCAACTAATATAAACTGTAAAATCACTTGACTGCCAGTACAACGCTCTCATGGACGTTCTACGCGTGTTTCTGACTCTACCCATAACATCGGCAGGGGTAGAAAGAACATTCTCAAAACTAAATCTGATCAAGAGTAAATTAAAAACCACAATGAGCCACGATCGTCTCGAAGCACTGCTGTCAATGAATGTGGAACAAAGTCTCTGCCGTACAGTTGATATTGACAAAGTTATTGATTACTTTAAAATAATGGTAGAGGGCAATCGGAGTCTTCGTCTGTAACTTAACGTACATATATACAATGTGTAGTATGTATCTAGTTACGTATTAAGTACATAAAATCATACAAAAATACAAAAAAAATCACTTATATTGATCTAGAAATTGACCCGAAACCACATCCAGTTAAATTAAAGTGAGAACTCTCCTTGTGCATCAATAAAACTAGGCCGCTTCGCTAACGCTTTTTCCAGTCGCGTTGATGGATGAGCTTTTGTGGTTGATTATCGGCCCAAATATCACGAAAATATCGTATTAAAAATCTGGAAAAACATCGTAAAAATACGATATGTCTCTAAATTCATAATACATATATATATATCATTTATTATATCATTGCCTAAATCTGATTGGGAACCGCCGCCTCTACACCCGGATCATCATTTGGAACTCTTCATCAAACATGTTGTTACCAGTGCTTCTTCCCAAGATTTTGTCAAGAAACTGCCGCACTCTAACAACATGTCCATCCAAGAGTCCAGGGCCGTGAAATCCCTCCAGCGGAACCAGGACATTATCATCCTGCCAGCAGACAAAGGATCCACCATTGTGGTACAAGATGTAACCTCTTACATCGCCGAAGCCCACCGTCAACTAGAGGACGCCACCACCTACCGGCCAGTGCAGGAGGATCTCTCGCGCCAACACCTCAACGATATCTCGAAGTTTCTCACTTCTCATGGGAAATTACAGGGCATCAACGAGGCCACCCTCAATGCGCTCACGCCTCAATCAATCCGCACTCCCGTATTTTACCTCCTACCTAAAATCCATAAGGAAGGTAACCCTGGTCGACCCATTGTCTCCAGCTACAACTCGCCCACCGAACGTATCTCGGCATACATCGACAGCCACCTCCAACCATTCGTCACCAACCTGGACACCCACATCAAAGATAGCTTCCACTTCCTTGAGAAACTCAGAGGACTCGACACCCCACTGCCGGACGGTGCCTTGCTAGTCACTGTTGATGTCACGTCCCTGTACACCAACATACCCATCATCCAGGGCCTAGCAGCGCTGGAATCGTTTCTTGATAAGCGCCCAGCGAACACCAAGCCCAGCACGCAGTTCCTCACTCAACTTGCCCACATGGTTCTACGTTTAAACAACTTCCGATTCCAAGATAAACACTATCTTCAGATCAAAGGGACAGCCATGGGGACTCGCATGGCCCCATCGTATGCTAATCTCTTTGTGGGCAAGCTTGAGACGGACTTTCTTAAAACCCAGCAGCTATTACCTCACTGCTTTTTTAGATTCATTGACGATTTCTTTCTAATTTGGACCCACGGTGCTGACAGCCTAGAGCTGTTCCTTAACAATCTCAACGCATTCTCAGTCCTGAACTTCACGTGGACCGTATCTGCGTTTCACGTCACCTTCTTGGACGTGGACATCTTCCTCTATGAAGGCAACATCAGCACCAAGGTCCACTTCAAACCGACTAACAGTCAACAGTACTTGCACAACAGCAGCTGTCACCCAACCTACACTAAACATACCCTACCTTTTTCGTTAGCAGTGCGTGGCAGACGCATATGCTCTGACCCGGAAGGACTCTCATACTATTGTGACAGAATCACCAACGCGTTTGTAGCTCGGGGGTACGAACGTGACGTGGTTCGACAGCGGATCTCCAGGCCGCAAACCCAGAAGACCCAGGTGGCCAACACGAACAATAGCGCCATCCCCCTAGTGACGCGCTGGCACCCGGGGCTACAGAGACTTAACGGCATAATCAAGAGTGGACTGCCCATCCTTGAAGCTGCCCCTAAGACTCATCATCTGGCCAACAAGATACCACGTGTCTTCTTCAGACGACCACCTAACATAGGAGATTCGCTTATCAAACGGGACCCCACTAGGCCTCCAACTCGTCCGCAGAGAGCTCCTCCAATAGGATCTTACCCCTGCAACCGCCCTAGGTGCAAAACCTGCCCTATGCATCCACCTACCAAGACATTCACTGCTGAAGCCACAGGGGTCACCTACCCCATCCTTCACCACAACAGCTGTCTCACCTCCAACGTAGTCTACCAGCTCAAGTGCACGCAGTGTCCGGCAGAGTATGTAGGCCTTACCACTAATGAACTGAGAACCCGTATGACAGGCCACCGTCAAAGTGTCAAACAGATGGATCCAGACAAACCTGTGGCCCAGCATGCTGTTGAACACAGCCTCCCTTTCAAAGACTGTTTTACAACGAGAATCATCAAGGCGCTTCCCGATGACTGCAGGCAGTTGGAGCTAAGAAACTGGGAGCTATCTCACCAACACATCACCAGATCTCGCGAGCCTCCTAACCTGAACAACAGGTAGCAGGCGTGCCCAGCTCTGCCTCCCCTAGACCTAGTTCCACCTACTACCACCCACCGACAGCGCCTTCATTGTACATACCATGCTAGCTTTAGAACTACTTTTAGTATCTCTACTCACGCTGAGTGATAAAGACCACTAGTTGGTCGAAACGTATCAGCAACTTTGTCTACTCATCTATTTGTGTCTGTGCGACCTACCTAACGTTTTTCAAGGTAAGCTGTCGTCCTTCTGTACCTTTCCCCCACTGAAACATGTTTATTCATGTTCCCAGTTTAAGTATCCTAGCCATTTAGGCCTCATCTATATACCAAGCAAACATATATATCATTTCAGTGATTTTAAATGTTCCCATAAAGTTTCATCAAGATCGGAGTAGCCATTTGCCAAATATCAAGAAAATATCTCATTAAAAATATTTTTAAAAATCGTAAAAGTACGATAATCATAAGAAATATTTGATCGATTGTACCCAAAATCGTGGCACAAGTCTAAATTCAGAGATTTCGAAGGTCCCCTCAAATTCTCATCAAGATCGCTATATGCCGTTTGCCCGGTAGAGCGCGAACAGAAACAAAAAAAAACACCAAGCTAATTTTTTTGAGGGGTCAGTGAAATTGAAGTCTTTGCTTCGCTCATCCAATTAGGCTGTTTTAGCTGCATATTTCACCATTATTTAGAATACAAATTTGCCTTAGAACTTGTTTCAGGCCATTAAAATTAAGTCTCCAAAAAATTCGCCTATGGCGTATTAGTCTCAGGCGCCTGGAGCTTTGCCCCAGACCCCAGCTATTCCGCGCCACCTCGTTTTTGGGAATTGCACACCTGATATTGAGGTCAAAAACCACTACTGATTTCCATTGTGAACTGGGTACTTGGATGAATACTGTTAAGGTAATCAAGGAAAATATCCAATTCAGGTCTGCCGTGGGACCAAATAGCAAAGAAATCCTATTAAGAAGATTAATAAGGAAATAAGATATAAGAAAGAAATAGACTTTTACTAACAACACTAATTTAGAGGCCATTTGTACTGGTCCTACTACTAGAAGTCGTACATCGAAGTCAAGGTTGAGTAAATAGCTATAGTAGCCTAAATTGCTTTCATTGTTTTAACTGTAACTACCCATGTTTTAGTTACACCTTGGAAAGTAGATTGTTTTGGTTTTCTTTTGTTATTGTTATGTTTTCAAAATGTATTTGTCTTGAAAAAGTGCTATGAAATTAGCACAAAACGTTGTCTAAATAAATAAATAACCACTACACGGATAACCGAAAGCTATAATGAACATAATAGGCTACTTGTATTTGTTTGATTATAGGCCGCCATCAGGTAATGGCCACACTTCTTACTTGACCACCTAAGTGTTATAATAGAGATAGGCCTATGTAGCTATTTTTAGCATTTAAATTTAGGATATTTATCATTTATTTTTTCAAATTTTGCATTTTGCAGAATCTATTTTTTTCTTTCTACCAAACCCTAAATGTGGGGGGTTTCTTGCACTTGTATTATGTATTTATTACACAACAGACATATGCTTTGCAGTCAAATCCAGAGAACATTGGGGAAATGAGAAATGCTGCTTGATAGGAACATTTCTATTCAACATAGCCGATTAAAACATTATAATAATACCAATCCATAATAAAATGTTTTAGTGGTGTGCGAGCCTGGGATTTTTAAGTATTAAAAAGAAAGCTTGATTTTAGAGCCGAGCCGAGCTTTTATAAACTCCTTAATTTCAGCCTTATACTGGGTTCAAGGTCACGACTACTTTTAAATCCTAACAGTGTTGTAATGAAACAAGTTCACAAGTACTGCACACTGCACTGTACAATAATTATCTTGATTAAAAGAGACCGACAACATTATGGTCATTGATTACCCTCGCTCTCGCTGTATAAACTTTGGATGTAAACCCAGAACATTTTTGAATTACCTGTGATCACACTGCTATACTTTTGTGTCTGCATGAGAGTGACTAACAAGACTTCAAGAATATACTCAAAATAATAATTATGTTTTTTTTCATATGTTAACTATTTAACAATTAAAATAATGTAATACTTTAATTGTCAATTATCTCGGAACAAGTTATTTGTTGGTAACAATATTCTTTAATTCTTTCTTGAATTCAACTATTATTCGTTTCATTGCGAGCTGGCACAAGAAATGATGGCCCTCAACTTTTCTTACCCCTAATAGCTCTGATCTCCCGGTCTATTGTACGCCGAGTTATGAATGTCATGCATACCTTGACCGGCGGCAGCGCCGGCCGGCTCGCGACGCCTTATCTTACCTTTTGATCTAAATGTCCTGTAAATAAAATATCAACTAGAAAAAAATGGTAGTTTTTTAGTTATTTTAATAAAATTTGTTTATTATGATGACAAGTTGTGAATAAGTAAATACTATTTTTTTAATTTCTTTTTTATAATGAAAATTACGAGAGTTTGACCGAATGAAATTGCTATGCTCGTAATGATATTCCTAATGACTAATTATCATTGAATGATCAATAAATAAATGCACACAACATTTAGAAGGTTTGGGGACTCGTTGGATTTCAATTAAAGTGATGCATAAAAAGCAAACACAGTTACTGTAAAACTTAATTTAAATTGCAAAGAACAATGTTTTTGTTTTTTGTTTCTAAATTGTAAAACAAAGTTTAAGTGGAATAATTGCAAATCACTATTCGGAGATGAAATATAACTCGTTATGTGATTATGGTGTGCTCTATAAACACATTGACGTGAATTTAAGTAGGTAATCACCAACGTATTATTATTATTATTCAGATATCGGCACCACCATACAGTCTTCCCACGCAGTTACATTATTGTTTTGTGTTTGTACAGCTTTATTTACTGCACATTACACGCAACATTGCACGATATTTTAATCATGATAGGCACTTGCTCACAATGAATTGGCATCTGTTGATATAACAACAATCAATTGGATAATAAAAAAACTTATTGGTTTAAAATAATATAACAGCAAGTCAGTTAGCTAAAGAAACAATTGTGGTCCTTAAAAGGACCGTTTGTTGTTGGTTTTGTTGCTAATAAACACGTATTATTGGTTTTTTACACTGATCAATAACAGCATTGAGTTTACTAAAACTCAATTCATTCATTCAATCTACAATTATTATTATTCATTGTAAACAAGGGCCTGTGTGCAATATTGTGCAACGGTTCTTTATACCATCAGTAGAGAAACACTCCCGTCGGTGTAACTGATTACATGTTATCTGCTGCAAACATAAGCTATGTTAAATATACTTATATGGTAGTTAGTAATTACTAATTATAATGGAGGCATCGTAACATTCCAAAACGTGTGCCCTACCAGGTCACCGGGAATCGAACCCGTGTCGGCTTACGTACATAGGACCTCACTCCACTTATGCAGACTTGCATTTAACAAAAGGCTAATTTCAAAGGAGACAGGTACAATAATTAACTCCTTCTGTCGATTGCATGCTTAACTGATCTTTCATCAGTCAGACTCAGCTATCGTCTTCAGGGCTGTACAATACCTCCCCTACAAACCGGTTAATATGTCGACCGTCAGTGCCAGCTCGCAATGAAACGAATAATATCGATAAAGCTTACACAATAATTGTTGACATCATTAGTTTCTACCAGCCTTGGTTAAATGAACCTAGGTGGTATACAAAAATATTCAAGTCTGTTGTTAATATTCCAGCCACATCTTCAACTACGACTTCCCTCACTACATCGAGGAGTATATTCATCGTTTGCGCCGTGCATATCGGGACGAAAAGAAGGGTGAATCTGTCAGTCTGTTAGTTGAGTCGGACAGGCCTCTGGCCAAGGACCTTATACCGATCCTAGAGGCAGCAAACGAGGTAGGTATAGGCTTAAGTTGTGCTGAAGTAAGACCGGTGAATCCATCAGTCTGTGTACTCGCTCGGACAAGGCTCAGGCCTAGAAACTCATACCAATCCTGGCCGTGAAGTGCTGTGATCTTTGGTTGATTTTGTTTTACTTGGCAGCGTCACTACAATCAGATCCGTTGGCAAAGCCTGGGAGAGGAAAGGGTAATTACAAGTGGTATTGTCTGTCCCGTACAGTACCATGCGGCTTGCCCATGACTCATGTAAAAAGTAAAACCTGTTTTGGGCAGCTGGGAATAGTAAAGGCATAATAGGGACATAAGGATTCACTAGCAACAGGTCTATAGTTTGTCCGTTAACATTTTACAAATTTTGGTAGATTTGTCAACTCAGCGAGAACTTGTAAGCTACTTGTCATAAGTTATAACCAATAACAAGGGTTGTAAATTTATAATTCTATCCTCGCTGGCCATTGTCAGTGTTGTCTGGCTGTAGTTTCTTTGTGCACCTCTATGACAAACCAATGAAGCGTAATGGAAACCACACTTAGTGGCTTGGCGACGGGTTTGCAACACATTATAAATTCATAGACATGTCACTGGGGATCTCTGATACTTTTTTCCAGTAAACCAGAGAAAGATGATCTTTGCAAAATGTGTTAAAAAATGTGGTATTTCGTCCTTTTGAGAAAAACAAAATTTGTACCGTATACTGTTCGCGGACCAACTATCAATGTCACACATTTCATATTATTAATTTATTAATAATTATTAAAATTAATATCAATGAATGGCAATTGGCAACCCTAAAAACCTGATATATTTTTCCGCTGATAATAGATTCCTACTGAGTAAGTACACACTTGCAAGCACAGTGTGAAATTGTAGTACATTGCATTGTATGCTTTTCCATCACAGTGATGCACATCCCATCATGAAGTTTCTCTTGTTTCTAGGAAGTCTCTGATGAGTTGCGCAACATGGCCAAGCGCAATGAGAGGAAGAAGGGGGGTGCTAAATCCATCAGTCTGCCTACTCGTTCCGACAGGGCTCAGACCACGGAACTCGTACCAATCCCGGAGGAAGCAAACCAGGCAGGTGCAGGCTGAAGTCTTGCTGAAGTAAGACCGGTGAATCCATCAGTCTGTGTACTCGCTCGGACAGGGCTCAGACCAAGGAACTTATACCGATCCTAGCTGTGAAGTGCCGTGATCTTCGGTTGATTTTGTTTTACCTGGCAGCGTCACTACGATCAGATCGGTTGGCAAAGCCTGGGAGAAGGAAGGGTAACTACAGGTTGTATAGTCTGTCCGGTACAGTACCGTGCGGCTTGCCCATGACTTATGTAAAAAGTAAAAACCTGTTTTGTGCAGCTGTGAATAGTAAAGCCATAATAGGAACAAAAGGATTTACTCGTAACAGGTCTATAGTTTGTCTGTTAACATAATACAAATTTTGGCAGATTTGTCAACTCAGCGGGAACTTGTAAACTACTTGTTATAAGTTATAACCAATTACAAGGGTTGTTAATTTATAATTCTATCCTCGCTGGCCGTTGTCAGTGTTGTCTGGCTGTAGTTTCTTTGTGCACCTCTTTGACAAACCAATGAAGCGTAATGGAAGCCACACTTAGTGGCTTGGTGACAGATTTGCAACACATTATTAATTAATAGACCGGTTAATCACTGGGGATCTCTGAGACTTTTTTCCAGTGAACCAGAGAAAGATGATCTTTTGCAAAAGGTGTTGAAAAATGTATTTCGTTGCTTTGAGAAAAACAAAATGTGTTCCGTATACTGTTAGCGGACCAACTATCAAAGTCACATATTTTGAATTATTAATTAATTAATAATTATTAAAATTAATATCAATGAATGGCAAGTGGCAACCCTAAAAACTTGATATATTTTTCCACTGATAATAGATTCCTACTGAGTACTTGCAAGCACAGTGTGAAATTGTTGTGTATTGCATTGTATGCTTATCCATCACAGTGATGCACATCCCATCATGAAGTTTCTCTTGTTTCTAGAAAGTCCCTGATGAGTTGCGCAACATGGCCAAGCGCAATGAGAGGAAGAAGGGGGGTGCTGAATCCATCAGTCTGCCTACTCACTTTGACAAGCTACAGATCAAGGAATTTATACCGATCCTGGAGGATGCTATCCAGGTAGGTGCAGGCTGAAGTCTTGTTGAAGTAAGACCGGAAATCCATCAGTCTGTCTGCTCGACAGCTCAGACCAAGAACTTATACCGACCGGAGGAAGCAACCAGGCAGGTCAGCGAATCTTCTGAAGTAAGACCGTGAATCCATCAGTCTGTTACTCGCAGGCACAGCCAAGGAACTAGACCATCGAAGAAGCAAACCAGCGGTGGTGAATGTTAAAGTAGCGGTGAAGCTGAAGTCTTGCTGAATGGTAAGGACCGACAAGAATCCATCAATCCCTGGTGTAGCATCGAGTGACTTAGCTTGAGAACGGAATTACTCAGCTGTGCTGAGGAAGCTCAACCAGGAGGTTCACGCTGATCTTGCTGAAGTAACGGCGGTGCAGTCTCAAGTTGTGTGTCGCTGACATTCAGTCAGTGACTCCTCGACAGATCCAGGAGGAAGCAAACAGCAGGCTAAGTGCGAATGTTTGATGTAAAATCCGTTTGAATCCATGCAGCTGTGTCACTCGTATCGGTACAAAGCCAGGAAAGAAGCTAACTACGGTGATGAGCAAAACAGATGGTCACCGTGAAGTTTGCCCGATAAGACCGTGAATCCATCAGTCTGTGTACTCGCTCGGACAAGGCTCAGTCCTAGAAACTCATACCAATCCTGGCCGTGAAGTGCCGTGATCTTCGGTTGATTTTGTTTTACTTGGCAGCGCCACTACGATCAGCTCCGTTGGCAAAGCTGGAGAAGGAAGGGTAATTACAGGTTGTATTGTCTGTCCCGTACAGTACCGTGCGGCTTGCCCATGACTAATGTAAAAAGTAAAAACCTGTTTTGGGCAGCTGTGAATAATAAATCCATAATAGGGACAAAAGGATTCACTCCTAACAGCTCTATAGTTTGTCCGTTAACATTATACAAATTTTGGCAGATTTGTCAACTCAGCGGGAACTTGTAAACTACTTGTTATAAGTTATAACCAATTACAAGTGTTGTAAATTTATAATTCTATCTTCGCTGGCCATTGTCAGTGTTGTCTGGCTGTAGTTTCTTTGTGCACCTCTTTGACAAACCAATGAAGCGTAATGGAAGCCACACTAAGTGGCTTGGCGACGGATTTGCAACATATCATAAGTTAATAGACTGGTTAATCACTGGGGATCTCTGAGACTTTTTCCAGTGAACCAGAGAAAGATGATCTTTGCAAAAGGTGTTGAAAAATGTTGTATTTCGTTGCTTTGAGAAAAACAAAATGTGTTCCGTATACTGTTAGCGGACCAACTATCAAAGTCACATATTTTGAATTATTAATTAATTAATAATTATTAAAATTATATCAATGAATGGCAAGTGCAACCCTAAAACTTGATATAGTTTTCCACTGATAAAGGATTCCGACTGAGTACTTGCAAGCACAGTGGAAAAGTGTTGTGCATTGCATTGTAAGCTTATCCATCACGTGATGCACATCCCATCATGAAGTTTCTCTTGTTTCTAGAAAGTCCCTGATGAGTTGCGCAACATGGCCAAGGCAATGAGAGGAAGAAGGGGGGTGCTGAATCCATCAGTCTGCCTGCTCACATCGACAAGGCACAGATCAAAGAACTTATACTGATCCTGGAGGAAGCAAACCAGGCAGGTACAGGCTGAAGTTGTGTTGAAGTAAGACCGGTGAATCCATCAGTCTGTGTACTCATTCGGACAGGACTCAGACCAAGAAACTTACACCAATCCTGGCCGTGAAGTGCCGTGATCTTCGGTTGATTTTGTTTTACTTGGCAGCGTCACTACGATCAGCTCCGTTAACAAAGCCTGGGAGAAGGAAGGGTAATTACAGGTTGTATTGTCTGTCCCTTACAGTACCGTGCGGCTTGCCCATGACTAATGTAAAAAGTAAAAACCTGTTTTGGGCAGCTGTGAATAGTTAATCCATAATAGGGACAAAAGGATTCACTCCTAACAGGTCTATAGTTTGTCCGTTAACATTATACAGATTTTGTCAGATTTGTCAACTCAGCAGGAACTTGTAAACTACTTGTTATAAGTTATAACCAATTACAAGGGTTGTAAATTTATAATTCTATCCTCTGGCCGTTGTCAGTGTACGTTGTCTGGCTGTAGTTTCTTTGTGCACCTCTTTGACAAACCAATAATGCGTAATGGAAGCCACACTAAGGGGCTTGGCGACGGATTTGCAACATATCATAAGTAAATAGACTGGTTAATCACTGGGGATCTCTGAGACTTTTTTCCAGTGAACCAGAGAAAGATGATCTTTGCAAAAGGTGTTGAAAAATGTCGTATTTCGTTGCTTTGAGAAAAACAAAATGTTTACCGTATACTGTTAGCGGACGAACTATCAAAGTCACATATTTTAAATTATTAATTAATTAATTATATATTAAAATTAATATCAATGAATGGCAATTGGCATCCCTAAAAACTTGATATATTTTTCCAATGATAATTGATTCCTACTGAGTACTTGCAAGCACAGTGTGAAATTGTTGTGCATTGCATTGTATGCTTATCCATCACAGTGATGCACATCCCATCATGAAGTTTCTCTTGTTTCTAGAAAGCCCCTGATGAGTTGCGCAACATGGCCAAGCGCAATGAGAGGAAGAAGGGGGGTGCTAAATCCATCAGTCTGCCTACTCGTTCCAACAGGGCTCAGACCACGGAACCAATCCCGGAGGAAGCAAACCAGGTAGGTGCAGGCTTAAGTCTTGCTGAAGAAAACCGCTGAATCCATCAGTCTGTGTACTTGCTCGGACAAGGCTCAGACCTAGAAACTCATCTTAATCCTGGCCGTGAAGTGTGTGATCTTCGATTGATTTTGTTTTACTTGGCAGCGTCACTACGATCAGATCCGTTGGCAAAGCCTAGGAGAAGGAAGGTTAATTACAGGAGGTTTTGTCTGTCCCGTACAATACGGTGCGGCTTGCCCATGGCTAATGTATAAGTAAAAACTTGTTTTGGGCAGCTGGGAATATTAAAGACATAATTGGGACAAAAGGATTCACTTGCATCAGGTCTATAGTTTGTCTGTTAACATTATACAAATTTTGGCAGATTTGTCAACTCAGCGGGAACTTGTAAACTACTTGTTATAAGTTATAACCAATTAAAAGTGTTGAAAATTTATAATTCTATCCTCGCTGGCCGTCGTCAGTGTTGTCTGGCTGTAGTTTCATTGTGCACCTAGTTGACAAACCAATGAAGCGTAATAGAAGCAACACTAAGTGGCTTGGCGAGGGATTTGCAACATATCATAAGTTAATAGACTGGTTAATCACTGGGGATCTCTGAGACTTTTTCCAGTGAACCAGAGAAAGATGATCTTTGCAAAAAGTGTTGAAAAATGTTGTACTTCGTTGCTTTGAGAAAAACAAAATGTGTTCCGTATACTGTTAGCGGACCAACTATCAAAGTCACATATTTTGAATTATTAATTAATTAATAATTATTAAAATTAATATCAATGAATGGCAAGTGGCAACCCTAAAAACTTGATATATTTTTCCACTGATAAAAGATTCCTACTGAGTACTTGCAAGCACAGTGTAAAATTGTTGTGCATTGCATTGTATGCTTATCCATCACAGTGATGCACATCCCATCATGAAGTTTCTCTTGTTTCTAGAAAGTCCCTGATGAGTTGCGCAACATGGCCAAGCGCAATGAGAGGAAGAAGGGGGGTGCTGAATCCATCAGTCTGCCTGCTCACTTCGACAAGGCACAGATCAAGGCATTTATACCGATCCTGGAGGAAGCTATCCAGGTAGGTGCAGGCTGAAGTCTTGTTGAAGTAAGACCGGTGAATCCATCAGTCTGTGTACTCGCTCGGACAGGGCTCAGGCCTAGAAACTCATACCAATCCTGGCCGTGAAGTGCCGTGATCTTCGGTTGATTTTGTTTTACTTGGCAGCGTCACTACGATCAGCTCCGTTGGCAAAGCCTGGGAGAAGGAAGGGTAATTACAGGTTGTATTGTCTGTCCCGTACAGTACCGTGCGGCTTGCCCATGACTAATGTAAAAAGTAAAAACCTGTTTTTGGCAGCTGTGAATAGTTAATCCATAATAGGGACAAAAGGATTCACTCCTAACAGGTCTATAGTTTGTCCGTTAACATTATACAGATTTTGTCAGATTTGTCAACTCAGCAGGAACTTGTTAACTACTTGTTATAAGTTATAACCAATTACAAGGGTTGTAAATTTATAATTCTATTTCGCTGGCCGTTGTCAGTGTTGTCTGGCTGTAGTTTCTTTGTGCACCTCTTTGACAAACCAATGAAGCGTAATGGAAGCCACAATAAGGGGCTTGGCGACGGATTTGCAACATATCATAAGTTAATAGACTGGTTAATCACTGGGGATCTCTGAGACTTTTTTCCAGTGAACCAGAGAAAGATGATCTTTGCAAAAGGTGTTGAAAAATGTCGTATTTCGTTGCTTTGAGAAAAACAAAATGTTTACCGTATACTGTTAGCGGACGAACTATCAAAGTCACATATTTTAAATTATTAATTAATTAATAATTATTAAAATTAATATCAATGAATGGCAAATGGCATCCCTAAAAACTTAAAATATTTTCCCAATGATAATTGATTCCTACTGAGTACTTGCAAGCACAGTGTGAAATTGTTGTGCATTGCATTGTATGCTTATCCATCACAGTGATGCACATCCCATCATGAAGTTTCTCTTGTTTCTAGAAAGCCCCTGATGAGTTGCGCAACATGGCCAAGCGCAATGAGAGGAAGAAGGGGGGTGCTAAATCCATCAGTCTGCCTACTCGTTCCGACAGGGCTCAGACCACGGAACCAATCCCGGAGGAAGCAAACCAGGTAGGTGCAGGCTGAAGTCTTGCTGAAGTAAGACCGGTGAATCCATCAGTCTGTGTACTCGCTCGGACAAGGCTCAGACCTAGAAACTCATCTTAATCCTGGCCGTGAAGTGTGTGATCTTCGATTGATTTTGTTTTACTTGGCAGCGTCACTACGATCAGATCCGTTGGCAAAGCCTGGGAGAAGGAAGGTTAATTACAGGAGGTTTTGTCTGTCCTGTACAATACTGTGCGGCTTGCCCATGACTAATGTAAAAAGTAAAAACTTGTTTTGAGCAGCAGGGAATATTAAAGACATATTTGGGACAAAAGGATTCACTTGCAACAGGTCTATAGTTTGTCTGTTAACATTATACAAATTTTGGCAGATTTGTCAACTCAGCGGGAACTTGTATACTGCTTGTTATACGTTATAACCAATTACAAGGGTTGTAAATTTTTAATTCTATCATCGCTGGCCGTTGTCAGTGTTGTCTGGCTGTAGTTTCTTTGTGCACCTCTTTGACAAACCAATGAAGCGTAATGGAAGCCACACTAAGTGGCTTGGTGACGGATTTGCAACACATTATAAGTTAATAGACCGGTTAATCACTGGGGATCTCTGAGACTTTTTTCCAGTGAACCAGAGAAAGATGATCTTTGCAAAAGGTGTTGAAAAATGTCGTATTTCGTTCCTTTGAGAAAAACAAAATGTTTACTGTATACTGTTAGCGGACCAACTATCAAAGTCACATATTTTAAATTATTAATTAATTTATATTTATTAAAATTAATATCAATGAATGGCAATTGGCAACCCTAAAAACTTGATATATTTTTCCAATGATAATAGATTCCTACTGAGTACTTGCAAGCACAGTGTAAAATTGTTGTGCATTGCATTGTATGCTTATCCATCACAGTGATGCACATCCCATCATGAAGTTTCTCTTGTTTCTAGAAAGTCCCTGATGAGTTGCGCAACATGGCCAAGCGCAATGAGAAGAAGAAGGGGGGTGCTAAATCCATCAGTCTGCCTACTCGTTCCGACAGGGCTCAGACCACGGAACTTGAACCAATCCCGGAGGAATCAGAGCAGGTAGGTGCACGCTGAAGTCTTGCTGTAGTAAGACCGGTGAATCCATCAGTCTGCCTACTCACTCGGACAGGGCTCAGGCCTAGAAGTGAAGTGCTGTGATCTTCGGTTGATTTTGTTTTACTTGGCAGCGTCACTACGATCAGATCCGTTAGTAAAGCGTGGGAGTGGGAAGGGTAATTACAGGTGGTATTGTCTGTCCCGTACAGTACCATGCGGCTTGTTCATGACTAATGTAAAAAGTAAAAACCTGTTTTGGGCAGCTGGGAATAGTAAACGCATAATTGGGACAAAACGATTCACTCACAACAGGTCTATTGTTTGTCTGTTAACATACAAATTTTGGCAGATTTGTCAACTCAGCGGGAACTCGTAAGCTACTTGTTATAAGTTATAATTAATTATAAGTGTTGTAAATTTATAATTCTATCCTCGCTGGCCGTTGCCAGTTTTGTCTGGCTGTCGTTTCTTTGTGCACCTCTTCGACAAACCAATGAAGCGTAATGGAAACCACACTAAGTGGCTTGGCGACGGGTTTGCAACACATTATAAATTAATAGACATGTCAATCACTGGGGATCTCTTAGACTATTTTCCAGTGAACCAGAGAAAGATTATCTTTGCAAAAGGTGTTTAAAAATGTAGTAGAATTTATCCCTTTGAGAAAAACAAAATTTGTACCGTATACTGTTCGCGGACCAACTATCAATGTCACATATTTTGTATTATTATTTAATTAATATCGATGAATGGCAATTGGCGAGCCTGAAAACTAGATATATTTTTCCACTGATAATAGATTCCTACTGAGTACTTGCAAGCACAGTGTGAAATTGTTGTGTATTGCATTGTATGCTTATCCATCACAGTGATGCACATCCCATCATGAAGTTTCTCTTGCTTCTAGAAAGTCCCTAATTGTGTGCATCTAATATTATTATTTAAGTTTAGTTGAGCGATTGTGCCAAAGTCTGGGCGACTTCCTGTGGGGTGAACCAATTAAAGAAAACCCTCGTAAAACTGATTACTGCTCCTTCCTATCTAATCTTGGGGCGTACCAGGATGTACGTTTTGAATACTGCAACTCCTTGTAGTTCATTTAGCCTTGTCTTCGCTGCAGGCCTCTGAAGTCACACACTGCATCCGAGGGAGGAAACAATACGGGCTACGTGAGTCTCCCTCGTCATCCCCATCACCGCCTCCTACACCCCCACATCAACCGCCTCCTCTCTATCGCACTACCATTCGTCAACCACCCTCTAACCACCATACCACTCGCCATACGTCCAACCATCCAATCACCAGCCACTCCACCAACCCCACCCGACAGAGACACCCACGCATCAACTACCCTAGGCCTACCCCTATCCACCGTACCCCTATCCACCCTACCACTATCCACCCTTCCCCTATCCACCCTTCCCCTATCCACCCTACCACTAGCCACCCTACCACTATCCACCCTACCACTATCTACCCTACCACTAGCCAACAGATTATCCTAAACCGCCCAACCCCCCATCGACACCCACGCATCAGTTTCCCTACCACTTGGCATCCTAACGACCACCTACTAGCTACCACTCCCGACACACAGCCTCCTTCAGCCAGACGTCCACCTCCACCCACTCAGCCTCCCCCAGACACGCAACCTCCTAACCACATCTTGCCCAACCTACAACTAGCCGTTCCCCCCACTGACCCACGTTCAGCCTCCTCCCTTCTAACCCCCCTTTCGTCATCCCCAGCACCTCCCGCATCCCCATCCACGCCTCCAGAACCCACTTGGTATCCTCCTCCTTTAATATCCCTACCAGTTAGACTTCCTCATCTCTCCATTTATGAGGATTTGAGGAATGCCTACCTGGCCTCCCTTTACTCGACCACTATTAATCACACACCCAGACACCCCACCCCCACCCCTTATCCTACCATCAGGCATCACACCCCCAGTCACCCGTCCAGGCATCATCCACACACCCATCACCCCCTCAGACAACACCCCCACAGATATCCTACCACCTCCCGCACAACCACTTCATTACCCATTCGACCTAGCAACCCAATCAACCGTCCTACACCTAGATTATCATACCCCTATATTCCTTTCCTCTACCCCTCTCTCCCGTAGCCCTAGTAACCTCCCTTCAGTACTCCAGTACCTCAAGGAGACAGATGCAGTAAGGCAGGGTTGCCACCAAGAAAAAATAAAAATCCTGTTTGAGCAGATCAAAAATCCTTAGAAATCCTTAAATGAAACACCCAAATCCTTAAAAATCCTTAAAATGCCTAAATGTACCAATTTCGATACGATATCGATATATCATAATGTAATTGTTGTAAAAAAATTGAATATATAATTTTTTTTATAGAGTAGGTAGGCCTATTTCTAATAAATAAATTTTTAAAAAATGTATAAAGAGTCTACCCACTCAGTTATATAACTGATTTTCAGTGGGGGACAGTAAATCAAAGCGACCAAGCCAACCTGTAGGCCCCGAATCAATCGGGGAAAAAAATGATTCGAGGCCAAATAGGGTTGATAGAATGATAAGGTATCACCATAAATGCATATTTTTACGATCTCACAACCGCGTTTTATGACCCGGCACCTCCACCATATGCACCAGCCAGGTTAATTTAATTTAGACTACCTACCCGGCACCTCCACCAAAATTCCGAAATTTTGCATTTTTGGTGTAAATTTTGATATTTATACATCAAAAATATTCCCACTTATCAATATCGCATTGAAATATAGATTTTTGACCAGTCCTAGTCTAATGTTAAATCCGTAAATTAGACTAAAAATCCGTGTATTCTTTTTGCACCCTCAAAATCCGTTAAAACGGATAAAATCCGTAAAAACGGCAACCCTGCAGTAAGGCCCAAAAAGCTAAAGCAAACCTTAATTCAAATAAGCTTTTTTCTTACTACCCCGCTGAATTTTTAATTTACACTTTAAACATTCAATAACTGAATCTGTCAAATAGGCTAGTCCTTGCAGACGCTTGGCAGCTTACAACACCATCTTAGTTAATTTTAATGTGTGGGTGTAACAGGAGAGGAAGGTGAGTAGGCCCTAAGACACGTATTTATATTTCAATATTCATTTATTTAAATTCATATCCATCGGCCATGGATCCAGTGGCATTCCAATGACTGCCGAGTTCGTCTGGTTAACACGATTTCTTCTTCTCCCAGAGCAACCCCCGAATCCAGCGTCTGTTTCTCCACGTCTCTGCTTGCTTGGGCATCGTGGTATCGGTTGAGGGCACTGCGGGAGCTGAGAGCGAGGGCGCTGAGGACGTTGATTCCCGAGTCTAATGTTAAGTTGGATCACCCCTCCTCCTTGCCTCAATATATCGGAGGAAAATTGATCATTGCTGTTAATCTGTTTTAAATTGGTTATGTCGTGATAGTGGGATTGAAAATTGTTATGTTGATTTAAGTCTCTACGATATCGTACATCCAGAACAATTTCCAAAACAGAATCTTATTTCTCTTCTGAAAATGAAAGATATTTAGTTATTATTTATTTTAAATTTTAAATTTCATATTTCACTCTGTTGCTTACCTCCGAATACGAGAGGAATAAACGCCCTATAGAACAGGAGATGCTTCATCGTGGAGAGTTTATTTACAACTAAAAGAAAATGAAACAAGATTCTTTATTTATAGCGGAAAGTTTTATTTTATATTAATCTAGAAGACAACTAAAGATTTATGAATCAGGATGAGAGAGGGATGTGGGTGAAATAACAAAAAGAATTTGAGTACATTAGTTTTATTACATTTTTTTTACAAACATGTTAAAACCTTATGAATCTGACTAACAATTTTTAGATTTCCGTAAAAAAACTCATGCAGGCTCCACACTAGCATACGATAACGATTAACTTCATTGAAAAAATATTCACAATCAATACAGGCTGTTACATTATTAGGGTAGAAACTTTTTGAACTGTCGGAAGGTAGCGTCGTATAAAACTCTATCCATCTCGCTGGTAGGAACACAAGTGAGGTTTTAAAAATTAATGCACAAATTTTATAGTGTTGCGAACTTTTTTTTTTTAAACAAAGCATTGTCACTGGAGCCGGCGCTAAGCGGCCGCGGGCGTTAAACTTTGTGGTAATTAATACAAATTTTTTTTTTTTTTTTACAATAGTCAAAGCATCAACGAGTTATCAGGAGCCACCCCCTCGTATCTGAGACGCAATGTCTCGCTCTGTTCATTAACTCTGACTAGCATTTCGTCTGTCACAACTGCGTTATATCTTTTGGGTAGATGTATATAGAACAAAGGACTGGAGTCGGTGGCGTCGTTTAGTGTAGCTTTGAAAGATGGGCCGTATTGGGTCTCCACCCTCTCCAGAGTTTGCACCTCATAAATTTTGAAAGGTGCTAATGCTGAGATTTTCTTATAGTTTCTTATAGTAGTTGCTCTTGAACGAATCCATATGTCAATTAAGATAATATGTTTTATATACGCCGTACATCAGTTTCATTAATCCATGACTTAAAAATGGTTGTTATACCCACGCCTTTTGTAAAAATGTTCAAGTCTCCCTGCTTTACGTCTTGATTTTAAAACTTTTTTCAATTTTAAATTCACCTAGTTGAACGTGTACTAGTTCAAAGTTGTAGAATTTACCCTTTATTGGTTCATTATTAGACGAGTGAGCGCAGCGAACGTAGTCTTTCCTAACGCTATACTCGATCGGGCCTTGGCCGTGAGCATTGTGTATGTCTGTCTGGGCTCATACGGCCGAACGGCCAAATAGATTGAGCTGAAATTTTAAACACACATCCGTGACCAGGTAACTGAGAACTGCTAGCAAAATGAGCAATATCCATTACGGTTTAAGCTCACAAGAAATAAATATTTGAAAAATTTAAATCTAGATTGCAAATGTTTAAAATACCCATTAGTAAAATAGAACACAGCCTGTGAAAGTTTGCGAACAGATGAACCAAGTCAATGTTATTATTTTGTTTATGTTATGAATGGCTTCTGTCAATGCTGGCTATCAAGGATACTATTATACACTTCGTTTGGGCTGGAGACAATCTACAAGAAACAGTGTAATAATGTCAATCTTATCTTAAAGTAATATGACGTATATAATTTAATTCATAAACTAGCCTACTTTATTTTAACCTATGCTTTAGGAAGTCTAGTGGTACGCTTCCGTTTGCCTAAGCTGTGCATATTAGAACCTTTAGCCAAAATCATGGCTCTGTATACTAATCGTTAAAGGCGAGGAAAGAGACTTATTTCATCTCGCAAACATCAGCTGGTAAGTAGGGAAGTATATTAGTTCCCGAAACTAGAATAAGAGCTCTGGCAAATCCCTCGTCGAGGCCCCCCCCTATTCTTGACAACCTTTCCCAACGACGACGAAAGGACAAAACGAAAGAAGGCAAAGACGTTGACGACCCGACGCAGAACCCTCCCTTTTCTTTTTACCTTTTACCCGTGGTTTTATTTCTCCAGCACCAGCAGGGGATTTTTTCCCTATATCCTCTGGGCAAGGGGTGTTTTTTCCCCTGGGGTTGTGCACCCTTAATCCAAACTAAACTAAAGGGGACGTAGGGGACCACCCTTTTTTTTTTAAAATTTTAAAGGACGACGAAAAGGGTTGACGCACCCTGAAACCAAAAAACTATAAATATTTCTTTTTTCGCCTGGGCCAATTTTTTTTTTTTTTTTTTTTGATTAAGGAGCGTAAACCGTCAGGTAAAATGCACACTCTACCTAGGGTGGGGAGGGGGGGCCCAGGGTCAAACCCCATGGGAAAGGGGGAGGAAGGGGGATTTCTCAGTGGGTCGTCATGTCTTTGTATCGTTCGTTGTGTCTTTTGTCACCGTCGGGGGGGTCGAAAAGAGAAGGGGGGGGTGTCCCCGACACGATTGCCGGGCTCCCCTTGGTTTTGGGAGATAAAACTTCCTTCTTTTTAGCTGATGTTGGCGAGGTGGCCCTTTTTTCTCTTGAATCGCCTTTACGTTAGCAGAGCCATGCCCGGGCCCAAATTTACCCAAGCCCCGACGGAAACGTCTTTAATTTTTTATACTTTGGGTGGAGGAAGTACCGTTCTGGGGGTCATAACCGGCCCTTCCTTTAGCCTGGGGTGTTTGCCTACTGTTCAACAAGGGATGGACCCCAAAATTTTGTATAAAGATTATACAGGGAAAAGCCAAAAGTCGTTGTTAGACGGTGGTGAGCCCCGGTTGAGTACCCCCTAACTTTCTTTCTTCCCCCCACCTTTGACCTCCCAACCCCATCATTGGTTTAAAATGGCGCTTATGGCCGTACAGTTGACGTGCCCCAAACTTAAAAACAAAAAAACCATTTTTTATACCAAATATAATTACAACTTAAATCCCAAAAATGTTCCCGGGGGACCAAAACCCTTGGCTCTCTCACTCGTCTAACAACGACTTTGGCGTTTCCCTAGTTTAAATCAACAAGTTCGTACACTGGTTGGGGGGATCTAGGAATTACTTTAACAATTTTGAATGTCTCAGTGGTAAAATTCTCCTCATAACCCTTGACAAACACGTGTTTATGCTTGCCTATACGTACATAGTCACCCACCCAAAAACTTAACCCTACCCGTTTTAATAACTTTTGTATTCATGCGATACCAAATACTTTTTATATCTCGCGGGGTCACCTGTGAAGGAGCCATACCTATAGTTGAGTGCACCGAGTCATTGTAGCCGTGGACCAAGTCCTCGAGTACGTCTATATAACGAAACGTATTTTTATGTGTAAAATATTTATACATGTGCATTTTCAGGCTTCTCTGAACTCTTTCGACTATACTATACTTAATGACTGGGTCATTAGAGGTCCTGTATTCAACCCCATATCGTTTTAATAAACTCGGTACTGTATGATTAAGAAACTCTCCCCCCTTATCAGTCTGGAAAATTAAACATTTCAATTTTTTTTTACATTTTCGCAAGAGCCTGTGCTATAGTTTTACCCTTCTTATCTTTCAAAGGCAGACTCCACATGTACTTTGAGAATACATCGATTATTGTTATAAAAACTTGAAACCGTCATTGTATTTAGCTAGAGCAGAGAGATCAGAGAGATCGGCCTCATACAATTCTCCAATGTTGGTGATTGAATCATAAGGATTCCGTGGAAAGCGTTTCCTAAGAGGCTTATGTAGGGTGTAGCTATCTTGCGCTTCTAACCATTTTAAAATACGGTGGTGTGAAATACCACTGGCTTGTTTCAGTTTGTTTACAGAAGCATACCCTGCTGGATGTCTTCATTTATAAAAAAAGTTTGCTAATCGACCGACGTCCATCTTTGATTTTTAGCCGGAAATAGACGAGAGACAACTTTCATACATTTTTCACTGTGACTAGATTTTATTTTGCCCCACTTGTCTACATGGGCATTGGACTGAACAAAGATTTTCGTCTAATTTTCAAGATCGGTTTGATTAATCTTGTTATAATCAAGGTGTTTTTTGCGAGGCAATGATTGCCAAAGCCCAGGTGTCCCGTCGAATGATCACCTATTTTAAAAATTTCCGGCCTTGTCTCGGTGAATACCAAACACGTTATCTATTGTGTGGTGCTTGTTGAAATACGGCAAGAGAAAAACTCCGGCTACATCTCCAAACTGGGCTGTGGTAAATTGGTCAACTTCCTGTTGATTAGCCAACTCTGGTTCAAACACTGCAGGCCTTGCTCCACGTTTAGCTTTATGACGAGTTTTGAAACGGGGGCTTTCTATCAGCTGTTGTTGTTGTTTAGGTTTAAAAAACGGAACAGCAATGGGTTCACGTTTCTTTTGCAAAGCTATTAAATAGGGCTGCTGGTATCTTCTGAATTCGGTCAGAGTGTTGTAATTTTGTTTTTGTTTTTTTAATGCTCTCTGCATTTTACTATCAAACTTATTTTCGCCTAACTCCGTTCTACCATGCAATCTATCAAACAGTTCAGGAGACATTAAAAACATTTTCCTCAAATCTGTCATTTTCTTTTTATTAAACTACCTATAACGCCTGACAAGATACTACCTAAAAGTGGAATCAAACAACCTCCTTTCTGATAATTATTTGACATTTAATCTTTAGTGCAAGTTCAGGGTTGGTTAGTTTTCGAAAACAGATTTATATTTGCAGAGTTTCTGTTTTACTTGAGCCGAAATCTTATGATTCCCATTTAATGTATTGGCAACACACTCTATAATAGTTTAAATTAATTCGTCGTCGCCTGTCTGCAAAATTGCTTTTGTTAGTTTAGAATTTGCATTTTTTTTCAACGTAAAGAGAGTGTTTATTTGACTTAAGCCGTTTCATTTCCTTGAGGTATATTAGCATAAACCACGATAGGTGTGTCAAACATATTTGTTCTAAAGCGTACTAGACCGTTTGTATTCTGACACAGATCATACAACAGGTAACCGTGCGACATTGTAAAGAAATTTGTCCCGAGCTAGTCAAACAGTCTTAAGGTTGTGGTTTGCACCATTACCGTATGTCAAGTAAGAGTACATTTTCATAACAATGCTTGTTTTCTCTAGTTACTGACATGCATGCGTGCGTATATCATCCTTTTTGAACAACCTCGCAAAATAAAGAAAGTTTTAAAGAAGAATTGGATCGGTTCTAAAATTTGCTTGATTTGGCCGTCAATTGATTTTTAATGAGCTTGTACATTGAAAAAAGATGGCTCTAACTCATCCAACCACCTTAATGTTCAATCCCTTTGTATTAATTTTCTTAAAATCAGATTGAGATATTTAGGGTTAGTTCCTTTTCAATTTGAATTAAAGTGGCCTTTGTAATGAAGCTAACATGACAGCTCAGAAACAAAATTGATTGCCTTCTCCGAATTTTGTGTGCTTGCAATTTTTTTTAAAATAAGATAGTATTTTGACCAAATTATGGTACATACTAAGTACATTCCCAGTAGGCTACCATTTAAAATGACCTAGTATATTTGAAAGGGTATCTTTTTTTGTTTTTTTTTTAATTTAACGTCTATCCTATTCAGAAATTAAAAAAGTCCGCCCCAACCGGGAATCGAACCACGGATCTCCCGCATTCCAGGCAGGTTCCCGATTGGGGCGGACTTTTTTAATTTCTGAATTGTAGTAATTAACAATTACACCTACGGGGAGTGTTTCCCGACTAACCGAAACGAGAAATATCCTATTCAGTTGAAAAACTGATTTACAAAGGAGGACAACTAAATAAATCTAATTACATAGATGCAGACACAACAATGAACTACAGTTAAGTAAATATTTGAAATAGTAATATTACAACAACACTGAATTTAAACACATCAATTTTGGTAACAAATAAAAAGGATATAAAATGCAATTAATTAATGAGTCAAATATTAAAATTGGGGGTGGAGAAAAAAAGAAAAAAGAAAAGAAAGACGGGAAAGTTAATTACCTTGACAATGAAACCCATGCATCCCAACTCCAGCGCTGCTAGGAGCTGAGTTGTTGCCAGTAAACCAAAGTAGCACATGCTGATGTCACTAGAGGTTCAAATAATCACTCCCTTGTAACTTCAAAATAAATAACCACAAAAATATTTTTAAAACTCGCAGTTTCTACTTGCCGTGCTACAAATGTTTTCTAAATTTCATGAAAACCAGAGAGGATCACGAAAAAAATAAAAAATTAGGTTCATTTCATATTGATTATGATGACATTTAAAAGTGCTGTGATCTTCGGTTGATTTTGTTTTACTTGGCAGCGTCACTACGATCAGATCCGTTGGCAAAGCCTGGGAGAAGGAAGGGTAATAACAGGTGGTATTGTCTGTCCCGTACAGTACCATGCGGCTTGCCCATGACTCATGTAAAAAGTAAAACCTGTTTTGGGCAGCTGGGAATAGTAAAGGCATAATAGGGACAAAAGGATTCACTAGCAACAGGTCTATAGTTTGTCCGTTAACATTTTACAAATTTGGCAGATTTGTCAACTCAGCGGGAACTCGTAAGCTACTTGTTATAAGTTATAACCAATAACAAGGGTTGTAAATTTATAATTCTATCCTCGCTGGCCATTGTCAGTGTTGTCTGGCTGAAGTTTCTTTGTGCACCTCTTTCACAAACCAATGAAGCGTAATGGAAGCCACACTAAGTGGCTTGGCGACGGGTTTGCAACACATTATAAATTAATAGACATGTCAATCACTGGGGATCTCCGAGACTTTTTTCCAGTGAACCAGAGAAATCTTTGCAAAAGGTGTTTAAAAAATGTGGTATTTCGTCCCTTTGAGAAAAACAAAATTTTTACTGTATACTGTTAGCGGACCAACTATCAAAGTCACATATTGTGTATTATTAATTGATTAATAATTATTATAATTAATATCAATGAATGGCAATTGGCAACCCTAAAAACTTGATATATTTTTCCACTGATAATAGATTCCTACTGAGTACTTGCAAGCACAGTGTGAAATTGTTGTGCATTGCATTGTATGCTTATCCATCACAGTGATGCACATCCCATAATGAAGTTTCTCTTGTTTCTAGGAAGTCCCCGATGATTTGCGCAACATCGCCAAGCGCAATAAGAAGAAGAAGGGGGGTGGCCACCACCGAACTTGAGGCCAAGGTGGTAGTGACCGCTTAGGCGGGGCAGGCGTGAGACCGTAGGTAGGGGACGTAACAATTGGTGATCTCTCTAATCTTTAATACTTAGCTTAACTTCTGGTGGGTCTATAAAAGGTAGACCGGCTCAATTTCTGAACTTAAAAATATGAATATGAACATATCATTACATGTAAACTTTGTTGTAGTTCTAATAATAAAAACATTTTTAAGATGAACTTATTTATGTTTCTACCACAATTCCCCATTCATTTGTAAGCTTCTGCTCATATTATTAACTAGGGCTGTAAAAAAAAAGCATTAGATTTCCTAAAAATTAGCATTAATTCTCAAATGTACGACTATTCTGATAGAATTGCTACAATAAATTCAGCAAAAATTAAATTGGGCAATTACACTCATAACTTATCTAAAGTTCCACAAATAAACTCTAAACCCAGTTTGGTCATATTTAACATTTATAGTTTAAACTGTTTTCACGAGGCTCTACTGATAAGATTCAACCACAATAACAATGACTGTAAAATAGGGCTGAGCACTGGTGACAGATCATCAAGGTTTCCTTATTTTCTTTCAAAAATCTCAAACTCGCCACATCGAATCAATGAAACCAAAAATTTATGGGACAAGTCCCCAGATTACCCCGTTTTAATGTGCCCTCGACGTCAATTGAGATGCTCTGTGGGAAAATAAATTCTCTTATTAGCCTACTTTGTAGTGAACCATATTATGCTGAATGAAGAACCAAATGGGTTTAGATGGGGAAGATCGACTATAGACCCGATATTTGTACTTCGATAAGCTACGGAAAAGAGCTGGGTAGAAAATTTAGTATGGTCTTCCTAGACATCGAAAAGGCGTATGATAGTGTGCCAAGGAATGTAGTGTGGGAAAGCTTGGAAAGAAAAGAAGTGGACAAAGGACTGATAGACAGGTGTTTGGCCACGATTTATCTCAGTTTTTTGGGCTTTTCTAGTGTATTTTCTTATATACATTCTAACAGACAGTGTTAGAAATCTGTTGTTTTTCAGTTTTATCAAATGTATTGTGGTATTTTTACCATGGCGTTTTGTCCAGACGTGCTTTTCATTTTGTGTCTCAATAAAACAGTAAACTTGCAATATATTACCATAATTCATTCCTCACTCTGCCTGTTGGAATGTACAAAGAAAATACACTTCAAAGAAAAGCCAAAAAACTTTGATAAGTAGTGGCCAAACATTATGTACCGGTACATAGTATGTGAAAGCTGTGTAAAAACACAGTTTGGGCTGTCATGGTGGTTCCAAATAACACAAGTGCTGAGGCAGGGAAGTGTGCTGTCACCACTGCTGTTTATAATAGTGATGGATGACATCCACAACAAGGTAAAGATGGAGGAGGAAGAGGTTATGCTGTTTGCCGATGATTTTGTGGCATGGTCGGAGTATGAGGAGGTACTCCAGAGGTACACGGACTTCTAGAAGAGGCCGGAATGAAGATAAGCGTGATCAAGAGCAAGGTTGTGACTAGAGGTGAGCTCGGGGCTGTCAGGCGTGACTCACGACTTGTGTCGTGATTGTGCACTCAATTGAATAAATAAGTCAAGAGTGACTGTGCAATATTTTCAACACATGCGTGATTGTGCGTTACACTTTCTAATATGTCTCAGAAAGATAGTTTTGAGTTAGTTGTTATATTTCTATTATCATCACAACTTTGATTTGCTAATCCACAGTTTCCGGTCAGGTAAGAGCTTCCAGGAATTGAGTGATTGTTTTTGTGCGGCGTTAAAGTACTCTATTACATGCATTATTATGTACAACTATGCACGAGTCAAGCCGTGACTCGTGCGTGAGTGTATGATGCGTGAGCGTGCTAACGAATTGCGACTTACTAACGTGAGTGTGCGTGAGCGGCTGTGAGATTTTACGCGTGCGTGATTGGAAAATGCTAGCTCGTGATGTGACCCCACGTGAGTCAAAATCCACTCACGCGCTCACCTCTAGTTGTTACTATGCCAGGAGAAGGAGACGTAAGGAACTATCATGCTGCAGAGATCAAGATTGGGGAAGACATTCTGGAGATGGTGGAGAGTTTTGGCTACCTAGGAAATGAAATAATAGCCTTGTTTACATGGAGGACTGAGTACGGTATTGAGTACGGTTTTTGTACTCAGTACGTCATGTAAACACGTAAAAACCGTACCGTACCGGTTGGGTTCGGTCCGACGAAAAGTAGCTACCATACTGGAAGACCGTACTGAGTACTGCTGAGTACTATCATGTAAACAGGTTTCTTAGACAAAACCGAACTGAAAATCATATTGCCAACCTAAACATAGGCCTAGTACTACGAAACAAAGGTTGGTAATCGTTACAAATTATTTTCCCTGCACTTTCATGTGACATGTCAGTTTCTTGTTACTAACGTGGCCTACGTATCCAGATCGTTTTTATTTTTAACTTTCCTCTTGGGGTAACATCATGGCTAAACGAAATGTTGGCAGTGTTGGCAGTGGCTTTTAGTTTTGTCAGCCGCCGATAGGTAGAGTTGATGCTGAACTGAAAGTGAGTTCAGTTTTAGTTCGGTACGAGTCATGTAAACGCTTTGACACCAGATAGAATTCAACGACATCTCGGTACCGTACCGTACTCAGTCCTCCATGTAAACAAGGCTAATGGTAAGCGGGAAGATAAAAAAGGAAATTGCCAACAGAATACAAAAGGCCAGTAACTTCTACCAGTGGGTAAAAGGCCTGGTGTGGGATAGGGAATACCCATACAGTGTAAGATGACACATACAAGACCTATTTCATACCGACCCTCACATGCGGCAGAAACTTGAACTATGGGTGATGGAGAAGAAAGCAAAATACAGGTGGTGGAGATGAGATTCCTGAGGAGCACAGTGGGCAAGACAAGAAGATATAGAATGAGAAATACAAACATCAGAGAGATGCTTGGGGTGGAGAAGTTAGGTGACAGGATGGGAAGGACACGGCTGAGATGGTTTGGGCATGTGAAACGAATGACGGAAGAGAGGATGCCCAGGAGAATGTGGGAAAAGGATTGAAGGAAGTAGAAGACGGGAGAGACCAAGGAAGAGACGAAGAGACCTATACTAGAGGAGAGAGCTGGGAGTGTAGCTGAAACACGATTGTGGGAGGATAGAAGGAAGTGGAAAAATTTGGTTGCAAAACTCAAGCTGACCCTGCCAGAAGTAGGAAGCGGCGATGGATAATGATGATGATAGCCTATACCTACCAGGAGTTACAAAACACGAATGTGATGCTGGTACTTTGTAGAGAATAAGTATGTAGGTAACAAAAATTGCTAGCTATTAATCTATTGAATCAAAGCATACACTAATAACCCTACCACATTTTTACAAGAAATCAGAAAGACACATCATTTTTCTAATATTGTTCTTCTAAAGGCATGAACAAAAGTCTACATTTTCAATAAAACCAAAGTTTCAATAGAGCAAATCACAAATCGGTGCAATTTGTATTAACTTTTCTGAAAATGATTTAAATTGACCTAACTTGCTTTGACTGTAATCTTAGATCATTTTTTTTAATATACCAACTTGCCCATGCTTCATTTTGTTTAACTAGGAAACGCTCAGTTGGACGCGTTGATAAGCGAGCAGGTGCTATAGCTAGACCTACATTTCACATTTTTTTAAATTTTAAAATTTGCGACGTTCGCTGTCCACGGGGCCATGTTTCCAATATTATTTATTATTGCCAAGGTATTTGGGTAAACCCGTGGGTAAACCTTTACTTTGTGGATAAAATCCACCGCCATCTAGAGGACCTTGACATCATTTCCTTGGGAAAACTATTTTAACTCTTTGGTAACAAATAATACACTGCTTCCTCGATAGTATTTTGATTACTTCTAGGTGGCAGTGCATAGTGGCCAGAAACCTTGTGCGACTTTTCGTTGCCATGGTAACGTTACTTTTGTTAAAATGTTATTTCCATCTACACTACTTATCGGATCAAAATAAAATTAACACATTCGTGACTGGATTGAAATGATTTGGCCACCTCAGATTTTGTCGCCGTTTAGTTTGAAAAAAAAACTTTCAATTAACTTTAATGTAACTTTGTAACTTTTTGAACGATTTTGCCACGAAACTAATGGCATTCAATCCAGATCGAAGCTTGCGGATGGTCCAAATTTCAACTTATCTAAACCTCCGTTGGAACGTTATGGCGAGACATACAAACAAAAAAAAACAGTGACTATTTTTTTCCGGCAGAGTCAAATGGAAACGCTCGCTTTTCTCGCTTAATTAACTAAAGTATGCAAGATATCAGGAGTGTGTATTTCCAAACAGGGCATCGAACAGATAAAAACCAATATTTTTACAGAACCGAAAACCGAACCGAAATTCGGAATTTCGGTTCTACAGAACAAGTCTAAAAATCACCAAATCGTGAAATTTGCATAAAAAGGGTGGATGAATTAATAAATGTTTTATTAGTTTTATTATTTGCAATTGCATTATTATTTACACATAAAAATATACAAATAGAACAAGAAAGATGGGTGCATATAATAAAAGACCCAGCACATAGTTGCAAAAATATTTAATAATAAAACCTTTATCAATGTGGCAAAAATAATTAGACCTGCAACAAACAATAACAATATTAATAATAATAATAATAATAATAATAATAATAATAATAATAATAATAATAATAATAATAATAAATTAGAGAAATCAAATATTTTACGAGTCATTTCGCTGTGTTCGTTTTTTATTAAATTACCTGACGTTTCGATACGTCTGTGCGTATCATCATCTGAGGCAAACACTAAAAAACATTACATTTGAGATTGTTTTTGTGAATTTTTTTGCTTCTTCTTTGGCTCTGATTTCATTGTCCAAAGAACTAGAAACATCTTGACTTCCTGATGCTGTTGCTGCTGCTGCGGGCTGCGTTGTTGTTGTGGCAGGGTGGTGGTGGTTGTTGTTGTTGTTGTTGTCGTCTTGAGAGTAGTTTCTTATCATCGGACTCCATGTTTTGCTTAATTTAAAACCACCAATATCCCCATTAAAATTATTGGTGTGCTTGGCAATTTCAATCGTTTCTCTTATGAGTCGAGGAAAAAGGTTTTCTTCTGTGCATAAAATTTTGGTATCTTCAAAAAGGATCTTGTGCGTGGGATCATTAGCTTTTTTCCCACCACGTGTTTTGCTACTCCCCGAAAGGTCCTCTCTGTAGTGGTGCAGTGCGCTCTAAGTTCTTTAATTCTAGTCCCAATTTGTACTAGAATTAAAGAACATAGAGCGCACTGCAACCACTACAGAGGGACCTTTCGGGGAGTAGCCCAAAAACACGTGGTGGAAAATGCTAATGATCCACGCACAAGATCCTTTTTTAAGATACCCCAAAAATTTTTTGAAAAGAAGAAAACCTTTTTTCCCCGACTCATAAGAGAATCGATTGAAATTGCCCAAACAACCCAATAATTTTAATGGGGATATTGGTGGTTTTAAATTAAGCAAAACATGGAGTCCGATGATAGGGAAACTTTCTTCAAGACGACAACAACAACAACAACAACCACACCACCCCTGCCACAACAACAAACAGCAGCAGAGCAAACAGCAAAAAGCATCAAGGAAGTCAAGATGTTTCTAGTTCTTTGGACAATGAAATCAGAGCCAAAGAAGAAGCAAAAGAATTCAACAAAACAATCTCAAATGTAATGTTTTTCAGTGTTGCCTAGATGATGATACGCACAGAGTATCGAAAAAGTCAGGTAATTAAATAAAAAAACGAACCAGCGAAAATGGGCTCGTAAAATATTTGATTTCTCTAATATTTCGGGCTGTGAAAGCATCAAGCAAGAAAATAATAATAATAATAATAATAATAATAACAACCAAACATAAAATGCACTAGAAAAATTAAAACATATTTCAAAGAATGCAGTTCATTCAATGTTCATCGAGCCAACAACAACAAAAGAGTAAGTTTAATCATACAAAACATGAAAAACAAAAACTTCAACAGAACATTATTTACTTAGTGCAAAAAATAGTTAAATTCAGCAAAAACATATTGTGAGCCATTGACTGTTTAATTTGCAACAACTTGCTGAGCTCAGGTGTTTTTCCAAGCTGGTTCAAAAA